>CACVCL010018794.1:0-121098 GCA_902729485.2 Mus minutoides | reverse complement strand
AAAATTTGCTTTTTAAGAACACTTATTTTGATTTAAAATGTATTTCCAAAGACCCACACAAAGTTCTCTTGGCAGTCTAAGTGACAGCCAGTCCTTGAGCGCCAAGCCCACCAATTTCCACCTATGCTTGCTGTGCATTAAAGTTATGTGTAGCATAGCATTTATGCCTTTTCTAGGCTGTGAAGTACGAGAAGCCTGGGACAGTGGTTATTAGGAATAAAAACTGAAGTATAAGACAGAAATAAATAGGCATGTAAACAAAACATGTAAGCTTCCCAAGTATAGAATTAGTGCCACAATCCCCTGTGGGCAGGTATGTCTGACAGCCCAAATCAGAATTTCCATTGGAGGCAAATGAAAGATGACAGCTAGTCTCAAACTCCAGCCACAATCAGCAGCACGAGATGAGGGGTTGCCTAAGCTTGAATCAGAATCCAAAATTAGGGTCAAGCACACATGGAAGGGTACACCAGGGAGTCCAAATGGGCAGGGCCTGAGGACAGGAGGCAGCCCAGCATTGGCAGGCTCCCACTGGGGTTTTTAGAGAGGTCTTGCAGATAAAAGAAAGCAGGAAATCAGGGGTTGGGGCAGGGTCAGGAGGGAACTGTGCCCTCATCCCTCTAGGGCCACACCTGGCAGCCAGGCCCACACCCAGAAGCTGTGAAGACCCTGCAAGTGAAGGTTTAGTAGATGGTAGCCACCACAGGCAGACTAGTTCAGCGCTGTATTTGTTTATATAGAAATAGCCTCTCCTGAGATACTAGTAACTTCAAGGGAAATTTTTTTATGCTAACCAGTTACTTACTAATGTACATTCAATTGCTACTTCTAAAAGAATGAAGATTCCTTGGACTCAGACAGACGAAATGTTAGAAGATGTGTATTGTTTCCAAATGCCATTCTTCTATCTCTGTGCTTAGTTTTTATCTGTGTCTCTGGGTCTAAACTTCGTTTGTCATTTCCCACAGAGTTCAAAGCACAGGAGAAGCTCTCTCCTCAGCTCATGGAATTTCAAGCAGATTGGCCATCTGCTTCTCCTGCTCTTTGTGGTTTGGGCTCCATCACACCCTGCAGTACTCCATGTACCCCCACAGTACTCTACCTGCAGCTGATTCTAAGAGTCTGAGGTATTTCCAGGCCAATATCTCTTCCTGCTGCCTGCTGACCTCAGAATGTGGTTAATAGCTGTGCAGCCTCAGCTACTGGTTTAGAGAGCTGTAAAAACTGGAAGAATGATGACCTCTAGGGCTTCCTATGGCAAAGGCCAGTCAACTTTTATGAAGAATCAATTTCATTTTCCTATGGGAATCCTTCTACGCTCTCCCTGTTTTGGATCAGTCTCATCTGTCTAAGTATCACAATACAGTGTTGTCTATCTAGCCAGCTATCTATCTTTCTTTCTATCATCTATCTATCTATCTATCTATCTATCTATCTATCTATCTATCTATCTATCTATCTATCATCTATTTAGCTACCATCTATCCATCCTATCTATCCATCATCTTTTATCTACCTATAAGCTATCAACCCATCATCTATCCTTCATCTATCTATCTATCTATCTATCTATCTATCTATCTATCTATCCATCCATCCATCATCTCTCATCTATGTATCTATGTATTTATGTATCTATCTATCTCTGAATATATCTCTGTATCTATCATCTATCTATCCACCCATCTATCATCTCTCTTATCTATGTATATATATTATCTATCTGTATCTATCTATGTATCTATCTATGTATCTATCTATGTATCTATCTATGTATCTATCTATGTATCTATCTATCTATCTATCTATCTATCTATCTATCTATCTATCTATCATCTATCTATCATCTATCTACCATCTATTATCTTATATCTGTCCTTACATTTGTCTATCTATCTATCTATCTATCTATCATCTATCTATCTATCTATCTATCTATGAGTCATCTATCATCTACCTATGTATCAATATTTAACACTGTGTAATAAAAGAAAATTTATTTTTTTTATTTTAATAGATTAGCTTATTCTTCTACATGTCTCTCAACTATAAATTAGTCTGCACCCATCTTCTCTTGGTACTGTTGGAAACTTGCAATTACTGATTTGTAACAGCTGTCTATTAATGGATAGTTGATGACTAGGCATATGCACAGATAAATGAATGGGTATATGGAAGAAGAGTAAATAAATAGATATATACATTTGAATATCATAACTTGTTTATTTGGTGGATTCAGAGCACATTGCTCATTAGCATGGAAAGCAATGACTTTACTGCCTCCCTACCTTGATCTGACATTAAGAACTTTTAAAATTTAAGCTATACTATTTAGTAAACAGTCAATATTGATATTTCCTGTGTTTTGTCCTAGAACTACCTACAGTAAGTTGAGCCCAGTGTGTAATA
Source organism: Mus minutoides (assembly GCA_902729485.2). Taxonomy (NCBI): domain Eukaryota; kingdom Metazoa; phylum Chordata; class Mammalia; order Rodentia; family Muridae; genus Mus; species Mus minutoides. Next base: position 118,689 of record CACVCL010018794.1, on the reverse strand, counting down.
GTTTTAACCAAACATTCTAGTATTGGCCTATAACTTCCATTCCTACAAATCAGTATCATTTAATAATCAACAGCGTTGCCATTACCAGAAGACGGAGTGCACTGTGGCATGACATGACTCATTTGTGCAAAAGAAAACTGTTTACATAAAGGACCAAGTAAGCATCCAGGTGAAAGGACATCATGATTATTATTGTATACAATTAGAGGCTTTCACAGTGCTTTGATAATAAACATTATTAACTCATACATCTTTAACCTTCTCTTAGAGTATGACTATCTTTACATATTTAAAATCTTATATGTAGTTGATATTCATACTCTGGTGGATTCTATGTAGAAACCAAACGTTTGCTCTATCATGTTTTGACAATTTAAAAAAATTCATATCTCCATCCAAAAAAATCCTTGATACAGTAGACTGATTCTGGCATAGGTATCATGATTTGGAAATGTGTAAAAAAATGCTAACAGAGAGCCATAGCTAATATCAGAGTCCTCACACATCCAATGGAGAGCATCACGGAGCTCATTGTAGCAGACCCTACACTATAATTACATTACACACGTTTTAAATTATCATGATAATTTAAGACTGCAGCTTTGTTTGGGGCTTAGATTTTCCATATTCGTTCTCACATGTGAATCATTTAAATGGTTGAAATAGAATCTATTTAGCTGTTTTGAATTATATGAATGAAAGAAAATACACTTTCTCTACAAAGCAAATTAAGACATTTAGAGATTCAAGTGAGACTGAATTCATAAGCTTGAAGTTTTGGGAGTAAATATGAACTTAAAAATATTTCCTTATTTCTTTTAAATGTGACTTAAAATTATAAATGATCTAACTCTTCACTCTAGGTTGGATTGGTTGAGTCAATGGTCTTCATTTTGCTCTAACATAAATATTGAAGTTCAAATGAACATCATAAATTATTTGGCAATTTGACATACACTCAGTTGTATATGCTCTGTATACATTCCATAGCAGGAGTGTGTAGTTACCTGATTCTTCTTTTGAACATGATTGCTACATTTATGTCTAAAATATAACCACACAGAGTGGAAAAAATTATGACTAAAATATAACCACATAGAATGGAAAAAATTAAAAACATTAGTCATCCAGAGTAGAAGTCTTACTTGTTGGCAGTTGATATTTTAATTGGAGAATTACATATCAAAATTTTTATTTTCATAGATATAGGCTGACCTAAAGACCTCTATGTAGCCCAGACTGGACTGACAGTTGAGGCAATCCTCCTGTCTTAACCTCTTGTGTACCTAGATTACAGGCACCATTGGTTATTTATGCTATTTAGCTATTTATGCTTTGTAAGGAGACTTGGGAACATTTTCTAGCAATCAAAGATTTAGAACAAAATATTAAGGAAGGGAGAATTCCCATATCTTTTCTATGATTGAAAAAAAATCCACTTTCATACATTACAGTTTGTATCCACTGTCAGCTTACACCATGATTTCACTTCTGTTGTGCAAACTCTAGTGGCACTGTTGCTTCTTGCACATTTACCTCCAGATTCAGCAGGACCTGGAATGATTGCTTTGAACTTGATATAACTACCTCTGATTATTATAAGACTCCACATGTTAAAGCTGGCTCTCTTGGCATTTATAAAACAGCCGTAGCAACAAAAGGCATTGAGTGTAAATTCCCGAGGACTCAGAGCAGTGGCCAAGCAGGTCAGGCCTTCAACCTGTGTTGAAATGTGTGACCTAGATCATGCCCAACAGATGTGTCCAGAAGGGGCTTTCAGACACTTACTAGAGTGGGAGCATCCCATAGGACTGCAGCTCTGGATCATCCACACAGGGGGGCAGAGCAGTAAGACCAGGGTAGAGGACTGCTCTCTCCCAGTTGGCACTCAAAAAATTGCTTCCTATTTCCTTTGTTTAAGTCTAGATACTCCATTATAATACCTAGTAACCAACTGGATGCCTCTTTCTAAAATGCTTCCAGCACAAGACCTGCAGAGCTTTCCTCATTACTAGAGAGGTGTGTTCTCTCTTCTAAGAGGGCAAGTATTAGCATCCATTTGGACACTGTCTAGTTGGAACAGAAGCATACTTGACTGGCTCATAGGTCAGCACCACATGTGCAATATCAGTATTCAAAAGCAATGCACAGGCTAGTGAGTTTGTCTATCCATGTGCAACTCCAAAGATGCAGTGACAGCGATGTTGCACATGCAGCCATCCCCCTGGCAGTGTGTGCAACATTTGAAACCATGCCTCCTTTGAATATTCTGCTCATTTGCTTCACATGGACCTGTGCTGGCATACTATTGCCCGCTGCATGAGAGTGGCATCATTTCTTGGTTCCTTTGTCTCAGTTTTGTGTTTCAGTAAAATCACCTGTAAACTCTTCTGCAGATGTCTGAGATTTAAATCAATCTATGTAGGATTTGGAGAATAAATAATAGGAAGTAACTCTTTTCGTTGTTCTGTGAATTCCTATTTCTAGATACTACACTTAAACATGTAGGTCCACTTCCTGTTCTTTGTTGTGCTTGTGACATCAGACATCTAACACTTGTGTGACAGCCATGTTCCCTGGGCCCTCTCACCAGTCCTTTTTATGGGTGCTTCTTCTCCTTGGTGAGGAGTTCTCAACACTTGCAACTTTGAGGGTCGTCTCTGTAGTTTCACTTCTCAGTATATTGTGTCTGTGCAGACAGGCATCGTGTCCATGAGATTTGTAGAGCCCAAATGTTCTGCCTTTATCTGAGAGGGCAGGTACCAACAGTAGTCAACAAGGAGGATATCCAGCCAATTTAGATCTATAGGTATCACATAATATTAATGTTATTTTATTACATGAGTTTGTTATATTTTGTGGGTCTCCCTGTGGAGCCTTGTCTTGCCTGGAAGCTTGTCTGACCTTGAACTTGTGTTGGTCTTCCTCCCTCTGTTTCCTGTGTTCCATGGCTATATAGGCTTGTACCATCAGGCAGAGATTTCATTATGTTTTCAGTTTTGATTTTTTTTTTTTTTTAATTCTGGAAATCAGCTAAGGGAACCACGGAAGCCATAAAAGCACTTCACTATTGAAATATACTCCAAGACCAAGTTATATATAATTATAGAAACCCAATAATTTATTTTTTCTACTACTTGTTAAGACACAGCCTCACCCAATATGGGTACCTGAGACTGTAAGAGATAGGTGATATTTGCCACACCGATTTGATTGCCACTAACCCACAGGAGGTATGACTGTGTAGCAATGTCTAATTATTTCTTTTCAATTTTAATTACTGTCTAGAAATCTGAATAGTGACTGCTCTAGAGTCATTCAACATGTGTTTGGACCAGCTTCCATCCTTTGCTGTGTGGCTGAGGGAGTTGATTCTCTGAGAATTCACTCTTCCATCTGTGAGACACAGAGGAGTATCTCCTACCTCATGGAGTTGGAGAGAAGGGTAGAAAGAAGATGCAAAAACTAGAGATTTCCTAGCACAGGTTAATAGCTCAGCATAAGCCAGCTCTCATGATCATGTTTTGGTTCTGCATTTCACGGAAGTTAATCCAGTTGAGCTATGTTTTTCTTAGATTGGCAGCTAAAATAAACAGAATGGAATAGTGACTGAGTCAGCAAATAGGCCTGCATTCAAGACTTGCATGTAGCAGAAATAAAGGTGGATGGAGTACTGGATGTTTCTCTTACGAAGAAATGTGAGGGGGGGGCTTCTCTTGGGTGTAATAATAATAATAATTAATAATAATATGTTGATTTCAATATCTGTATGGTCTTTTAAAAACAATTTTTAAATTGATGCAGCATATTCTGGGTGTTTACTTGTGAAAACAAATCCAGAAAAGATAGAAAAATATTCATTTTCTATATATTTATAACACAAGCTATTTCTCTATTAATTGTATTCCTAAACATGCTCAAATTGAAATAGATAAAATTTTAGAATCAACTGTCTGTTCAGAGTATTGGAAAATGAAACATGAACATTAACAAATCTATAAATTGTATGAAGTTTTGCTTTTATTCATGAACGGAATATCTCTAATTAGCACATTCCTTGGTCAAAATTTAATTGAGCATTTTAATAGGCTGAGCTACAGGGTGGTGCCTCAGAGAACAGACAGGGAAACGAGTCAAACCATGTGAGTCCCAGGCAAGTCATCTTCTACCTCATGTCATCTTATGTTTGAGTGTGGATGCTAAATTATTTCAAAGTGGAATCACGTGAAATAAGAAATTGCCTTAAACAAGTGCTTCACGGAAAGGCCGATCTAGAGTTGGGACAGGAATATTGGAAGCACTAAAGCTAGAATCTGTTCCTGGCATGTTCAGAACAGAGCAGGTTTCAGCCTGTTAGGTGTTGCTCAGTCAGGCTGGTCTATTACAAACTGCTTTCAGAACTATGTTGAAAGTGGGTTGTGTAAATTCAGCCCTTCTAAAATGATTTTTTTTTTTTTTGTAACTGAATTTAGGTTGTTTGAAAATGAGTATCAAAAAAAAAAAAAAGCAACGTCAAGGGAGGCCGATATCAGTTAGCATCATCAACAAATATTTGCTGAGTTCTGGGTATCTAGATATGCACAGTGTGATCTGGCTTTCAAAGCAGGTGGGAATGGGATTCTTTTTCCTTTAAAGCTAAATTCTTCAATGTGATCAATGGAAGCCTGTGCACCCTGTCCAGGCAGCCCCGAGATTATATGCAAACATGCTGTGTGAGAGAGAACACAGTCACTTTTATGTGGGATACAGACCAAAGGGAATTTAAGATTCACCAGTACTTTTTTTTTTTTTTTTTTTTTTTTTTTTTGCCGAGCTGGGGGTTGTATGTGGGTGAGTGATTCACCGGTTACTTGTGACTGAAAAATGTTGATCATTGGTATGCATGTGCCCCCATTTAAAGGGAAGCTGAGAAAGTCTCCAGTCCAAACCTAGTTGTCAATAGGATGCTACTCTCCTGATTGGAGATCACTGGTATGGTGGAGAGACCGTCCAACACAGCACAGTGGGACTCTCCTACAAGACAACTGGTGGTTATTAAGGTCACATGCTTACGTCTTACAAAGTTAACAATAAGCTAGACCCAGGGTCTAATTGTCTTGGTTGGACAGCAGAGACGTTAGATTTGTCCTGAACATTGGGTTCTAGGTATATTGAGGTGTCTTCAATTTTTCTTCCCATCAGTCTTCCTCCTTCTCCCTGATTTCGCTCTCCCACCTAAAATTTTTGAATAGCTATATGCCCTCTATCATACAATAAGTAGACATATAAAATATTTCCTTCTGAGAATTTTTTTAAAATGCCATTTCTGGCTTAAGCTGTTTTCACTCTGTATCCTTAGGGAGCTAAGTACCATAGGGATTTGATTAAGATAACCATTCATTTAAATACAGGGCACAGGGTGCTCTTTCACAGTTGCAGGTTTTATACTCTTCTGGATTTCTCTTTTACTCCCTACAGAACAGTTAATTCCACTGTAGTATATTTCTATGCTTAGAGGTCTTTTTATTGATCACAGAATATAGCTCCTGTGTAAAGAGATGAAAATATAAATTGAAATTCTAAAAATAATTCTCTGTGATCACCATGATTGATATTGATAATGTCTTTCTGCATGAGGTTATAGTCATAACTATATTTAGCATGCTGAGATGGAAACGTTGCAAATATGGTGCAATTGCAAGGAGCTTGGTGATTTGCTGTGGCTAGGTGGTTTCCCTTATGGACTTTCAGGGGCCTGGTGTGCTGGTCTGTCTGTAGGACTCATCCTTTGTGGTACAGATTCTATGACACTATTACAGTGAGTAACATTTTTAAGAGTCAATATCATGCTTACGACTGAAACGAGAGCATCTGCTATTATAAAATAAAGATCCCCTCTTCGCTTATTATGTTCTTCACTTAGTGGGAAGCCACACTTAATGGGAAGGAAAGACAAGGAATTTGCATCACTATAATATTCTGCATACTCCCTTGGATGTTTTAGCATATAATGGTGGGTATTTTAGGGAAAGGCTTAATTTGAAAGAGACTTTCTAAACATCTTAGCATATCGGGTAGCAATAGTTGGGCATAAGGTTGGATTGCAGTGGTATGTATCCACTGTGATCTTCTATGCTATGGTTCTTCTCTAGCAGCCTATCCACTGATTTGAACAAGAAGCATTCACAGAACTAGCCCTTGTGAGTGTTCAGGGGACTAGGCTTCACAGGACTTTCAGGTTTTGCCTAGATACTCCATTAGCACCACATTGTGCAGAATCTGGTTGGAGAATGTCAATCCAGTGAGAAAAATGAGGGAACTTACAAACATCCAACATAAGCTGTCCCATGTATGTAGGAGGCCTCTCTACCTGGAGGGTAGGTGAGCTGGCTGCTGGTTGCAAGAACCTCACATTGTGAACATGAACCTGAGGATGCATAACTCTCATTTCCTTTTCTTTTTTTAAAAAATAAATAGTGTGTGTGTGTGTGTGTGTGTGTGTGTGTGTGTGCTTGTGTGGTGTTTGTACATGTATAATGGTGTCTCCAGAAGCCAGACAAAAAGATTGGATTTCTTAGAATAGACATTATAGATAGATGGCTATGAGCTACCTAATGCGAGTGCTGGAAATCAACTTGTAGCCCTCTGAGAAAGCAGCTCTTAACTGCTGTGCCATCTCTCCAGCCATCTTCTTTGTTGCTTAGATTATGATCCCAGTCACAAGATCTGAGTTAGTTCATTACTTATCATGATATATCTGATGTGCTCATTAATTGCAAAGAGGTTCTCCATAATCTGGGATATTTTGAGCTAGAGTTATGAATTAATAGTATGTCTCAAAAAGTGAAATGATTTATTTTAACACAAGAAATGAGATGTTCCAGGATTTTCTTAGAAAAGAATTATATTCTAGTATAGCTAGTATATAGGATATAGCAAATAGCATATAGTATATACTATTACAGTAGGCAGTATATAGTATATAGTAAAATTATATAGTATTACAGTATGCAGTATACAGTATATAGTATATATTATACAGTATATAGTACAGGTGCTTAAAAAAGGTATCTAAGTTTAAATGAATACAATCATCTAATTCAAGTGTTCCAACACATGGAAGCATGAATATGTCATATAAAATCTACTGGAAATAATCCATCTTCCATTTAAAATATTAATGGCAAAATTCTCATGAATATAAAAGGTCAGAATCCCACTAATTATATGTATACAATAATAATTCAGGTAGTGATCAAATGGACTATTTTATTGCATGAATAGGATTGACCACTTCTAACAAAACAGACCTTGATTTGGGAATTTAGGATGCAACCACAACATCTGTAATGAAATACAACTTTCCTTCTCCTACAGGCAACATCACAAAGCTTTCCTTTTAGTCTAAGCCACAATTCTTTTAGAGGCCTAAAAGGTTGGTTTTATTTGGTATTATTAAAAAGTCAAAATAAAAACCAAATGACTTGGGGAAGCTTTGAACTCGCAAATTACAAGGTTAAAGTTAGCCTGTTCACTTTATGTCCACACGAAGTTTTAAATCTTCCATATTTTAATATTTTTCTTGTGGACATTCTGGGACTAGAACTATAATCTCTGTAAGCATGCCACAGCATGAAATGGAGACAGAAGTCCAGAATGGTGCTTCCTACTTATAGACTTGCATCAGAGATGGAGACAGCAGCATATTGTAACATGTTACCTCAAGAGAATCACAGGAGGTCAACGGCAATTACAACTGGCAGTCATTGGTATCTTCAGAACTCAAGAGGCCTCTTACTTCCCACCTTCAGGAGCTTTTATCTAGAAGGCCTCAGTCATTTGCAAGAAACCATGTTGAGTGACACTATGGAACAGAATGCTTCCGAGGTGGCCATTGCTTCCATAACCCTCTCAACAAAGTGGTGACTATAATTATAAATGGGGGCCAGATAAAAACTTAAATGATTTTTTTCCTGTTGTTAAGTTTGGGTTGGATTCTGTTGCTGCATGAGTTTGTTGCCAAGATTATTGAGAAAATGTAGGTGGAAGCAGAACTTTCCTTTAGAGATTGGAATTTTCAACAGGGTGTCCTGCCCTGCTGGGATGTTGCTCATTCAGAGCTTTTGATATTGTATTGACAGTTCATGCTCCAGTATTTCTCTTCCTGTTTAGTTTTTGTTTTGTCTTTTCTAGTCTCTTCTTCATATGATCTACATTAATGTCAAAGGGGGCTGAAGTGCTCTTTGGTTCCATTTAATACATCCTGGTTGTTCTACTGAAGAGAAAGGTGGGTCACGGGTGAGACAGTGGGTCCTGATGCTCTAGCCTTCAGCTTCCACACACAGTGGGAGCTTTTCACCATCAAATGCAGGCACATCACAACCAGGGAGACTGAGGTCTTAAAAGACAGGATAAAATCATGGAAACGACCTGCACCAAGGCCAACATATTCCAGAGGATGAAATGCAGCCAAGATTTCACATGACTCATTGGTCACGTATGATGGAAGTTAATTAATTTATGTTTACTAGAAGTTCGGCAGACCAGCCCTGCAGCGTGTGACAATATGGTGCACATATGAGCATGCTGAGTGACTCTAGACATGAAGTGAAGGCTTATGGGAGGGGGGATGCTAATTATTTCTTTAACACTACAGACTTTTAAAGTTCTCAGTTAATTATGCAAATGCTTTTTTGAAAGAGTTTTAAAATTCTAGTTGAGGAACTGATTAAAAGATATAACTTATACCATAAAAATTATTCATTTGGAGCTGGAGATATGGCTCAGCAATTTAGAGCATTTGGTGCTCTTGCAAGGGATTAGAGTTCAATTCCCATCTTCCACATAAAGTCTCACAACAGTTTGTAACTTCAGTTCTGAATAATCTAATCCCCTCTTCTGACCACTGTAGGCACCAGACATCCACATGGTTGACATATAAACATGAGAATAAGTTTTATAAACATAGACTTAAACAAATATAAAAACAACAACAAAAACAAAGAAACAGAACAACAAAAATAAAACTTTTCCAAAATATTCCCTTTATATAAAAAACTCAAGGTTATTTCATTCACTTTATTCCCATTGGTTTCTGTGAGAGACAGTGTACTCAACTGACCTGATAATCCTTCCGGGCACATGGTAGGTTCAGCATGGGCATGGTTATGTAACCAACTCGAGTCAGGCACAGGTAAATATCAGAAATTTCAGGAGCTACGAAGGTGTGCAGAATTTGAAAGCAGATTCATGTGTGAAGATAGTGTCTCCATCAGCCTCGGTCTGGACTAACTCAATAATAGACCAGGAGACTTTTGTTCTATTCAGGTTCCATCCATAGTTGAACCTAGAAGGGAAATGTTAGCTTTTGCCTTACAGCTCTCGCGATTCTTCAGGCTGTGAGGTATCGCGACGAGATCCAGACCATCTGGAGGGAACGATGCATTTTCTGATTAGTGTCCTATCATCTGGGTCTCCCTCTGAGATTGGACTTTTTCTGGCAACTCTCAAAGACTTCTGAATCCGCATTCTAAATGCCAGCACTGAAGAGATTGCCTTGCTCCCAGTGAAAACATAAAATGTTGATATAATCCTCTCAAATGTTCTGATAAACTATGGCCCAACAACATTTATCCCATTCTTTTACAGTCCTGGAAGATGGCCACGTTGACATACCGATGTTATATTCATAGATCCCCAGACAGTGAGGTTTATAGCATATGTTTCTATTTCAGTTCTGTAAATCAGTTGTAGCAGTCAAGTCAGTCATGATGTTCTGTCCAAAACAGGGGACGATTCTGGACAGGCATGCGGGGTGAAGGATTACGTGAGAGAACCAAGTGCTGTGGATTTAAAAGGAAGTGTATTGATATTGTAGGAGAACAAAATCAGCATATCTGGGACATAAAAATAGCGCAAATTAAATTCTATGAATCTCAGTTTGATCTATATATGATAAAATATTCAGGGGCTCAGAGGAATTAAATATTTTAGTTAGAGAAGGATATTTTAGCTCAAGTCTTTTGCAGTCTTTCTCTCAGAAATGAACTTGACCCAGTGTCTGAAAGTGAGAGAGTCAGAACAGGGCAGGTTCAAGGCCATGTATGAAGATAAGTTCCAGTCTCTGTAATAACCCTCCATGTTGGAGCTTCACAGCTCTCAGTGGCTACACTTCTGTATTATTCTCTTGAGATCAGTCAGGTACTACGTATGGGCTGGATAGAAAAATAAAATTGGAATACTGGAAACTAAAAACAGAATTGCCATATGGTCTAGTAATCCCATTTCTGGGTACATATCCAATGAATTAAATCGGGATGTCAAGGAGACATCTGCAGTCTCATGTTCATTTCAGAATTATTCTCAATAGCCTAGACATGGAATCATGAAATCAATATAAGTATCCATCAATAGAGGAATGAATAAAAAAGCATGACTTTGACACACATGCACACACAAACATATATGCACAATGGAATACTATACAGCCTTTAAGACGAATTAGATTCTATTATTTATGACTATGTGGATGAGAGAGGAAAATACATCAAGTAAAATAAAACTGGCACAGAAAAATTTTATATGGTATGATATTTCTATACAGAGTATTTAAAATGTTTGATTCAAAGAAGCTGAATAGTTTGGTGGTTATCATTGGCTGGGGGTGGAGGAGTTGATAAATGTATTTATGATCAAAATGAAGTCATTCAGTCAAGGTTATAAACACAAACTTTAGTGAGTTGTTGTACTGCCTAGTCAACATAGTTAATGATATCTTTCAAAATTTATAAACATTAATTTAATATTTTTATCCCACACAAAAATGTCAGTTGTTACCAGATGTCTTAAAAACCTTGACCGACTATTTGTACAACATGTACATAGACCAAATATGAAAATATATGTCATAACCATGCACAATTATTAATCATCAAACATTTTAATTACAACCACTCAAAAAAGTGAAAGATTGTAGCAAAGTCACATCAGAGTTTAAGAGGCATCTGTGTGTACTCATGTATGTGCATGTATGCATGCCTGTATGTAGCAGGATTGACAAGCGTTTTTAAATTGAATTTACTGTCAAATTCTGCCCTTGCCTTAAATGGCTGTCTGTAGAGCTAGCTTGGATGTGGAAAGGCAAACTTCTGCATACCCCTGTTTCCAGTTTTAAGAGATAATCACTAGCCCAGTGGGGAATGGCTGTTTTAAACTCTTTTTTTTTTTTTTTNTCTTACGAAGGAAGTGAAAGATTTGTATGACAAGAACTTCAAGTCTCTGAAGAAAGAAATTGAGGAAGATCTCAGAAGATGGAAGGATCTCCCATGCTCATGGATTGGCAGAATCAATATAGTAAAAATGGCTATCTTGCCAAAAGCTATCTACAGATTCAATGCAATCCCCATTAAAATTCCAACTCAATTCTTCAAGAATCTAGAAAAGCCAATTAGCAAGTTCATCTGGAATAACAAAAAACCGAGACTAGCGAAAACTCTTCTCAACAATAAAAGAACCTCTGGTGGAATCACCATGCCTGACCTCAAGCTGTACTACAGAACAATCATTTTAAACTCTTAAAAGTGCAAGTTTGAAAGTTTTCTTGATTATCATCCTACAGGAACAAAACAAAATCTATATAACTTATGTAACTGCCATTTATGCCCAGATAGAATTTCTACACACTGTTTGTTTTCACTCTGTAGTATGGGTGTAGACATTTTGTCTTGAAATTGGTTGACTCTCACATTAAATAGAGCACGTGCACGTGTTCTGCCTGGTGAATCAGTTTGCCAATGCAAGGTGGGCTTGAAAATGTCCCTTCTCCATATTGACAAGGTTAGCTTCATTCAGTAAAATGTCAAACTTGACTTTCTGGTTTGGGGCCACTTCCCGCTAATGGCAGACTAGGAACATATTAATGTCATTAGACAGAGCCAGTGAACTTTCTTCCTGGTTAAATTATGATTATGAAAATGATATTGGTTAGTATGAAAGGAGAGTGTTTTCTTCCAAATCATAAGCTTGATCGTTTTCAAGCAAAAATAATTCTCACTCAGGAGCACAGGAGTACGTGTTCACAGCACTTGATTTACACATGTATGTGAGTCACTTGCATATAATACGATAAATGCAATTTAAGTTATATGCATTTTAATGATTACATTTTAAATATTGAAATTCTTTTGTGCTTGGTATGGTTATCATTCCTCAATCTCTATGAGCTAGTGCCCCGTTTGTAAGCAATAGGAAGCTGCAACAGAGTGGTGTTTTCCCTGAGTATATGAGGATGTGTACGTAAGTGCTGTGATTTTTGTCCTGTGTAAATTGATTCTCAGATTCAGATTCATAGATTCACACTTTCTCTATTGAGAAGCGCTGCCAAGTGTGTGGCTAATAACTAAGGCATCTGTGTGCAGGACTTCAAACCTAGACCTTAAATGGATCTGCACAAAAATTCCATTTGGCAGCCTACATGATATGTGACATCCACACCCACCCCATATGCGTTAGAGGTACTCTACTCAATGCCTTGACAAATTCTGTTTGTTTGTTTGTTTGTCTCCTAAAGTAGTTGCTTTCTTGAAGTGCGGGTTTGTTATTTCCTTAAATCCTATCTCCCCCTGCTGGCTGTGCAACATGGAGCCTGTCTAGACAGAATAAAAAATGACCTGCAGAGAATGGAAGCAGCTAGCAAGAGTAAATAAATGTGAATAAATGTTCACACGCGCACACATGCACATACAACAAAACCAAGGTTTTGGGCAGTGTAAACTGTGCCTTAGATTAGAATTTTTAAGTGAGGAGTTTATAAACTATATATTTTAAATTAAGTAGTAACACAAAAGTCTCAGGTAAGAGTGCATGCTTGTGCATACAAAAAAATCAAGGGTGCTGTAGTCATAACTTTGATAGTATATTGTCATATAGACGGTTTGCTCTGTGACTTATGGGAATATGAAGGAGACACACACTCCTAGGTCTGTATGTCGAAGCACATATTGGAAGTCCAAGATTATCAAGAAGCTAAGAAAAAAGTGTGTTTTATATTACCCCTGTGGCCTTCTCACAGTAGAGAGAGGTGTCTGGGCCTTTGCAGATTTCCCACTCTTTGGGAAGTAGACAGGTCCTCAGATTAGGCCATCAAGTGTGTAAAGTAGAAACATTCACGAAGACATACATGGAAGCACAGGAAACATCGTTTTCAGAACTGTGTCTACATGGTCTGCAATTTACATTAAATTGCTATGTTTTGGTTAAATGGCACCTTAGTTCCCAAGCTACTCTTTCAATAGTTGTTTCTTTAATTATTATTTAATTTTGTGGTTATGACTGGTTTTCAGTTAAAGAGGGTACTACTGACAAATTCAATTAAATGAAAATAGAGGACTTAATGGTCCATGCTAATGCTTCATTTCATACATAATATTTTATCATTTTCTGTGCAAATTTGTAATGAGTGCTTAGTTTGTATTAATAAATGCTTACATTTGGGCCACATAAAGTATAGTAATTAAAATAGTTTCCTAATAATATTTACTTATAAGTGGTCTAAAAACAATTAACCCATTGATTCCAATTACTTTTTAGAAAACCAACTTCGAAGATTATGATTCTTTGGCATCAAAAATATTCTCTCTGTTCTACTTTTTATAAAGCACCCGGGTGCTCCTTTATTGTATTTTAATAGGGCTTGTCATGCATCTGCCGCAACACAGATTGCATAGACTAATGGCAAACAAAAAATTTAAACAAAACTACCACTTTTTTTGAATTAGGAACAAAGGACATGTGTTCTGTATCTGATTTCCAAATATTTAAACTGAGAAATGTAACTGTTTATTGTATTGAAATGAACAAGAATGGGCTGTCTTTTGCTCTTTAAAGTAAATGTTTCTCTATGGCCTTTTTCCCCTTTTATAACCTATAACAGAAGCCATCTGTAGACAATTTACATTCCTTCTCATACCAAGAGAAGATGTTCTGCCTTTCCAAATGAACGAAGATCTTATTTACAAATACACCACAGAACCTGTTCTTCACAACTTGGTCTGCAAGAGCAAAGCTCAAAGTCAGACATGCTCAATGTGATACTTTCAGACAAAACGGGGAAATAAGAGTTTTATCCTGCAATTTGTAAAGTGGGAATTGATACATTTGCTTAGAGTTATTCCATTTTCGACATCAGATGAAGACAGGGAGCGCACAGGATTTCTGAAATGTCTCCTTCAGAACTGCAATCAAGATATCAGATCTCATGAGAGCTCCAATAGGAAAATTCGAAATGTTGATGACACTGTATGATGTTATTTTCCCCTTGGCACATTTCACCATTGATTCTGAGATTCAGAAGAAGGAGACATAGAAGGCCAAAGTCACAGAAAGTGTTGATATTTTAATATACAAGAAAACGAAAGAAAAACCCTTGAGATAGCCTTGTCTTTAAAGATTACTAAGTATGGAGACAAACTCAACAGAATCAGGCAGAACAAACTAAACTTTTGAAATCACTAAATCTCAACATGCCAAAAAAGTTAGGACTCATCAGAGAAACCTTGTGTCTGTAAGAACTTAGGAATGACAGTTGCTGTTGTGAGGGTGTAGCAGAAAGGATTCTATGATGGAGCTTCTGTAGATTTCTTCTGCAGTGCTTATGTCCTTTGAAATGCATGGCTGTCTGGTCTGAAGATAGAACCATGAGTTATTACTACTTGTAAGGTAGGTGAACAACCATGTCTTCTGGCCAGAGACTAACAACAGGAAGATCTGTTCCTGCATTTCATAGATGCTTTTAGCAGTTAAGATATCTTTTCAACTCATGTTCTACATCATTCTGGAAAATTAAACCTAGTGATTTTTGTTTAAGACTTACACTTTGACTGGGTGTGATGGCACATGCCTTTAACCCCAGCATTCAGGAGGAAGAGTCAAGCAAATATCTGTGAGTTCAAGGTCAACTCATGTGAAGAGTGAGTTACAGGACAGCCAGAGATAAACACAGAGAAACCCTGTCTTGGAAAACCAAAAAAGAAAAAATATATATCGTGACTGAATAATTTTCAGTGGTTTGACAAGCACATATGAAGACATTAATATAACATACTCATGTATACAGCAGAATGGGACTAGGGACATAGAAGTAAATGCTCAAAGAGTGCATACCATCAGAATAGCTAACCCCATCACGAACTAGCTAGAGATCTCTCCAAGGACCAGTGAACCCTGTAGTGTTTCCTGTGTACATGCCACCTGGGCTCACATGAGAATCAGAAATGACAGAATTGAGCACAGGGTCTACAGAGGCTCCCTTTTTAGGACACTCTGCTGTTGAGGAAATGGCCAGATTTGATGGTTTGGGCACAATATTTCACCCCAAGAAAGTAATTCAATTAAATTTGATCTTTTTCTTTTCTCCTCATCCAATGGGCTCTTTCCTGCTCACTAAAGTGGCTGTATTTCCTCTTGTCCTGAAATGTAGGCATGCCCAAAGGTTGCCAGTAGGTGTCAGTCCTTGGGCCATCACATCCCAAATACTGGAAGCTTTCAAATTAAAGCATGAGATACATGAAGCTAGACCTTTTAATAGTGTTAAATGGAAAATAAAATTTCAAATATGTTATCCCTTTTCTAATCATTGAATCAGAAAACATTTTTTCCAGCCCTTAAACTAATCTTCCTGTAGAGAAGGCTTCTATCAAGGTATTTAGGGCTGAATCATTTCTCCTTTGGAAGCTATGCTTGCCCAACAAGATGTGCTTCAGTATCTTACATGGAAAAACATGCCAGACCATCAGGTGCTCTGCACAGACTCAGGTCTCCCTGCTCTTTTCATTCCATGCATGTAACAGGCCTCTCAGTAATTGTTGCCTCAGATACAGGAGATGTCAAACTCTGATGTAGGTTTGCCTTTAGAGAAGTGGATAAGCATGCCCACTGAAGTCCAGGTCTTACCATAGTAATCACTGAGAAAGGAAGCCACTCTGGTTTTGATTGAGGAGGAGATGACAGAGAATTGCCTAAAAAGAAAAGGAGACAGGCAGTTGGCTCTCATTGCTTGTTTTATAAAGTATCTCTTGTTTGGGAATTGATGGAGCAGGGAGTGATATCACTGTAGCAGTTCTTAAATAATACAATATTGAACAGATGAAAGTATGGCCCAGCAACCACATGATCTTACAGAAATCTAAGCCAGGAAAGCTAAAAAGTCTTCAATTTGCCCTTTCATTGATGCTTAACACTGCTAAATGAAATAGGTGTGAGTAACCTCTGTCTGTAGCACCCCTCACTGAGAGGGACACTCCTTATGTATGTACATGTGGAATTCATCTATATGTCACCATGGCCTCATCTTAGCCCATGGCTCCTCCTCATCTCTTCATTCAATGTCAGAAAAGTCTTACTCACCCTATTTCTTTTCTAGCTCTTTATTTCACTCCCTTTACGAGCACATTCCTTTTACTGTGAGCTTTGGCATTCCACGTGCTTTTAATTGCACACTGTAACCATAGGGTCAGTCATCACTCCAGAAGCCTTGAGTGCTACTTCCTGCTTTACAGCATAGTAACAAAAGGACTGAAGGTGGCCCATCAACTCCTGAAGCCTACATTTTAAGGTTATATCCCCATTAAAAGTTGCTAAGGTCTCCAAGAGAGTGATTTTGTGTGTGTGTGTGTG
The DNA here is from genome assembly GCA_902729485.2 of Mus minutoides. NCBI lineage: Eukaryota > Metazoa > Chordata > Mammalia > Rodentia > Muridae > Mus > Mus minutoides. Next base: position 102,039 of record CACVCL010018794.1, on the reverse strand, counting down.
TGTGTGTTCTCTGATCATTGCTATCTGAATGATACATAGTAGAGAAGAGAGGTGGTCACTGCTGCTGCTGTGACAACACACACATGTTGGTCCAAGACACATGCATATCTCATTTTATTACCAGAATGAAAAGTGTCAAATCGGCACTTTAGTCCCAACTCAAATTTCTAGGTAAAGTAATTGAGTTAGAAGCAAAATATATCATTAAAGAAAACACACAGCCTTCAGAATATATCTTGATCAGAACTGAGAAATTAAACTGAGAAATATCATTCCCTAAGAGCCATACAGCCTAGTAATGATATTTATTTACTATTAAAGTAATTGAGAGCCCTTTTTGATTTGTTTTCATTTTGGTGTAGGTGAAGGTGGAGAAAATGAGATCAAAGAAGAAGAAGCAATATTTTCTTCTCTGAAATGATGATACAGATGAGTAAAATGCCTGGATTGTATCAAGTGGGGAGTTTTGCACTATTACTTTGCCAATGCCATGGCTCCCTCCTGTCAGGAATCACTTATTGAGCCCAGAATCTAATAGAGTGGGAAGCTATCCGAAGCAGATCATGGCTTTGGTGGGGGGAAAAGTTTGGTTCCATTACAACAGGGTGGGGGAGGGGGTCAGAGAAAGCCCTTTCCTATGAAATGTAGCTAAGAAATCAATATTATAAAATAAATACATACATACTCAATTCTTGTTTCAGGAGGCAGTGGTTTATAAAGCCAATTCAACCCAAGGCAGGTCCATAAGCGTTTGTTGCAAGATGGCCGTCAAACGTGAATGCTTGCCTGAAGACATGACTAAACATGCTCTAGTTTATCTAGGGTTATTGGCAAAGCAGGAAGGGCACAATGATTTCGCCAGTGGTTTGGTTCTAGTAAGAACTAATTAAAAGGTAAGTAAAAATTTTAAATATAAATGATTCTATTTACTGAAATGATTTAACACTAGTGGCTTCATTTTCTCTCTCTAAGCTAACTCATTTGCTGTATGGTTTTATCCAAGGGTTCTATATGTTCTCAGTAGGACTTGCCTGAGATTGAAGTAATGGGATATTTAGACTAAACGGAGTTTGTGAAGGATTGTGTGTAGGCCATTGTTAGTTGTCTGCCCTGGCTTTCCATGTTTGGAATCAATCCAGTGTATCATACCAGGGCATTTGGAACATGTCTGTTCAGCAATGTCCATGTGCTAAAAATCCTCCCGAGAGTTCTACTGAGAGAGGATTAAAACTTGTCACTCTGCCAAGTGGCAGATCTTTGTTGGTCCTCTGCCTTGCACAGAGATGTGAGCGCTCATGTTACAGGTTAATTGCTTTCAGGGGCAGAGTATCCCAAGTAGGGTTTGCCTTGGCTTAGCAGAGTATTAATAAAGAAACTCAACACAACCTGACCACCAATACCAGAGGCAGAAAATTCTGGCAGACCAAGGCAGCTGAGGGCCTGTGGGAAAGCCCAACATGCTGGGCCCATCTGATATGCACAACACACACGGACTTTTCTCTGATCAGTTCCATAAATGTTGAGCAAAATACCCTTTTCTTTAGTATTTGTGAAAAATCAAACAAATAGTACTCAAAACATTCTGTTTCCAGTGAAAAACGAGAATGAAAACAAATTCAAGGTTGCAGACAGAAATTTGGAGGACTGAAGTACTGCCCATTCGGTAGATTTCTTCAGCTGAGCACAGCTCTGATTACTCCGTTTTACTTTAGGGTTTTTTTTTTTCTTTCTTTCTTTCTTTCTTCTTTTACTTAAATGAAAATAAGATTGCCCAGGAGTGAGACTTGGGTCCCAATTTTATCCACTGCATTTTCTTTTTCTGGCCTGATTATAAACCCCCGGAAAAAAATCAGCATTCTTTGTACAGTGAGAATAGTGCGCATCTTTCTAACAGCCTGAGCAATACTAATTACCCATTCTGTACTTAGCAAAGTAGACGGCTGCGACTACGCACGCTTGCAGAGTCCGCGTATGCGGAGGTAGCTGGCCTGTCAGCGTTTCCATTCTGTGGGAAATGCTTGAATAGACTTAAGAAACGGCAAAGCTGCCTCTTTTGCTTCAATCTACATTGCAATTTTAGCAAGCCAGCATTACTCCGAGCAGTATACAGTATATCCTAGTGTACACAAAGTCCAATTTGAATCTGTGGGATGAATTAAAATACCATATACTAAAGAGCTGTTCAGAAATAGTAAACTACGGTAGCTACCAGCTGCAATCTCTTATTTTGCCTTAAAAACTCTTCTCCATTTAAATAAGGCCAGCATATGGCTTATCCTAGCTATACCTCTTAATAACAGGATAAAACTGCCTGGCTTGGAACATTATACAGCACTGCTTAAGTATTTACAAGGGCTGAGGTGTCTCCCCACAGGAGAGGCAGCATGCGAAAGGCATGGTCCCCCGTAAAAACAGATATGTCTAATGTTTTCCAGTTCTCATGCTGCCGCTAGCCTCTCATCCTGCGTTTCTACTCCAGCGATTCTGTAGCAAGAAACATCCATAGAAACAATGTTCAGGCCAGTGCTCCATGGCCGACCACCTAGAAAGAACTGGTCTGTGTTGTGAGTCTGGGCCCTGAGTGCAGCCCCTCGGCTTTCTGCATGGCTAGTGCAGGACAATGTCCCACACTCAGTTTCAAAATGTGCTGTCAGTCAGGGCTCTGGCACCCGGGCGACCTCAAAGTGGGGGAGTAGTCACGGTGCAGCCTTGGTCAGTGACTGGTGGCCGGGTGGGTGAAGTGAGGTGGAAGGGCACACTTTGGGGGAACCATCATTCGATTTTCCCATGCTCTGACAACTAGCAGTCTACAGGAGTTTTTCTTTCTTCTATCTTCCCAGCCGGCCCTTTCTGCCCCCGCCTTTCCCTGTTCACCTCTCCCCCACCGTGCCCTGCCTTTGCTGAAAGAAAAAGACCTAAGTGCCACAAAAGGCCAAGGGTAGCTCCGTTTCAGACCCCAGGGCAACATGTGTTCAGCGAACAAGAGTGTAAGAAACACTGCATATAGCAGTTAAGACTGTAGACATCCGAGGGTCTGATACAGCGCTTTGTAGCCATGCATATTTATTGACATTCAAAGAGGTTGTGCTGCATACCAGACAACAGCTATTGAGAACACAGGCAATCTTAAAATGATTAAGGCCCCGGAGTTTACTAAAGACATGGAATGCAGGGAATCAAGAGAAAGCCATAGAATATTAAAAATATTAATAATGTCAGTTCTAATAATTCAATATGAGATTTATTGTAGCCCAATCCTGTTCCAAATGGCATACCCTGTCTCTTTTTTTCCTCGAGAGTGAACAAAGATCACGGAACAGATTGTAACCTGGGTAAATTGCATGTCTGTTTACAATTGTATTTCACATATTTTATATATCATTTGCAAACGATTCCCCAAAGAAATATGCATCAAACTTTTGTGGAAAAAAATTGAAGATTTGATGACAATCTGCTTTTGCTTTCATTTGTTTCAGATGCTGCTGAGATCTTTGTATCTGAGTGCAGCGTCCCAGACTGGGGATCAGTGGATCCTTTTGTTCCTTCTTCCTTTACATGGATAAACTACATTTCTTGTAATGATATCACCACGATTAAGTAAAAGGGATAGAAGAAACAGAAACCTTTTCCAGAAGACCGCAGCTCACATATGCAGCATCATCATAAACGTCTGATGAGATGTGTGTGTGTGTGTGTGTGTGTGTGTGTGTGTGTGTGTATGTGATCTGTGTCTAACCCCCACTTGGAAAACTCAAGTCCCTCTCCCTGATACTTGTCATCCCAGGGGTACAGGATTCATGAGCTCCAAGTCTTGTCATCGCAAAGACATCTTAGGTTATGATTTGAGGAGAGCAGTTAAGTGTTGCAGCATATTTGGGGATGCGTTTTTTGTAGTCTGCACTTTGGGAATGGGAAACTGTTCCCTAGTAATTAATTGGTACAACTGATTCAGCTGTCAAGATGAAGTCTTATCTTGCAGTGGCTGTTTAACCATTAGAACAACCAGTGGTGACTGCTGTAGAGTGTGACTCTCAGAAAACACGGGGAAAGGGCAGAGATTCAGAACTGCTTGCTAAATGGCTTCATACTGCTCAGTCTTACAGGATATTAATTGAAGCTCCCTACTTCTAAGTCAGCTCAGAGAGCAGACAAAAAAGCACTCTCTCATTAAGGAAAGATATTTCTATCCCACTACAAATAAGGGCTCTTCTATCATACTTAGGCTAAATACTATTGTACACTTGATATTTAATTACTGTTTGTACTTGAATTTAAAGCATTAAAATACATATTCTTTTTTAAAAAATGCCTTTAAAATCATTATGAGAAAATATGTATCACTACTATCATGTTAAGTTGTGCACAGGCATCTAATAAATATATGGAATGACTAATCATTGTGATTAAGGTTAATAAAGTCAGTGAATAAGTGTGAGCTTTGGCTTAGAAACTAAACACACACATCTCATAGTAAATGATAAGGATCACTGGAGAGGCCTGTTAAGGAGCAGGGCAGAGGGAGCAGTTACTCACTGAAAACGCTTTTGGCCACTCTTGACCTTTGAGTTTCCAACTTAAAGGACACATAAACAACACCATTCTCCAGCAAGTTGCCTCCATAACTTGCTGGAAATGGGACAGAATATCCCGCAGTCATTTGACATGCACAATTTAGCAATGATGTGGTTGGGGGAAGGAATGATTTTGTTAAGCCACTGGGGACTGCTGGTGTTTACAGCCTTTGGAGATTATAGAAAAACCCAAAGTCGAACTGGGCACAATCCGCACCACAGTAGTGCAGTGTGAGCAGACACTACAGGAAAAGCAGACTTGGACAGTTTCAAGTACCTACATCAATCTAAACCCAAAAGAAGGAAGCAAGGGAGAGCTCAAGGTCTTGAGCTAAAGCTATCCATTCCTGTATTTAAATGATGGATGTCTAAATATCACAGGAAAAGTATTAAATTACAAATTTAAAAAATAACTTTCTCTCCAGGTGAAGAAATATTAATGTTTATTTTGCTTTCCAGCTAAAAGAAGTTGTCATTTTTCTCCTAGCTTTGAGAACATTACAATTTTTATTTATTTTTTTATTTTTATTTTTCCAGGATGTGCAGAAGTTACTGGCAAGTTGAATAGAGCCATTGCTTTAAATATTTCAGTCTAATTCAGGATTCCTGATTTGTTTCCTCTGTGAATAATTTAAATCTCTTTTCTTTTGTTTAGTTTCCATGATAGGAAAAATATGGTATTTACATTTTGCTTTTAAAAAGACAAATAGATTAAAAGTAGGGATATTTGTCCTCATCATAAAGTAGGATCATGTTCAAACTTTTATATCTTCTACATGCAAGCACAGCCTAGCACTCTCAGCACTGCGTTCAATGGGAGCGGATTCCGCAGTCCTATGGCCTCATCAATCAGAGACAATTGCAGCAAGCATGACTGGGCCCCCTCACCCTAACCCCTTCCCTGCTGCTTGGGCACTGCCTGCCAAATGTTGCAGGAAGTGACTGGAATACGCACAGCAGTCCAGCCACACCCTCAGGGTGCTTGGGGGTCACTGCCATCCCCACGGAGAGCCCAGAGCAGCTGTGCTCTAAGCCAGGAGTCTGAAGCCCAGTCAGCTTGCAGAGATCCTCTCTCTCAGGGATCTTAGATCCTGCCAGCTCAACACATGCCAGGAAACCAGCACCCCACACCCACCTCTCCTCCCAATGTCTCTTCCAGGACATTGAAGTTGAAGTGCAAAGCCTGGATTTCAGCTTTGTTTTATTAAAGCAAAGAAGCCAAGCAAGTAAAAAAAAAATTTTTTTTCTGGATTAGATAACGAGTTAATTATCTCAGGAAGGGCACACAGACATGAAAGGAAGGGGCCATAGTGACAGAAGCAGGAGACGAGGAAAGATTGGTTGGCACAGAAATTGGCTCTTGGTGCTCCAAGGACCTCGGAGTAGACTCCCACTTCCGATGGAGCCTTCATTGCAAGTGTGATTTTCAGCATATGGAATGCAGAAGGATAGGACTCCCCAAACTAAGTCACAGAAAATTGATATTCACCCGTCGGGACTTAGGAACTTTGGGGGATCTACCTGGCAAAGAAATGCATGTGAACATGTTCCACAATGCAGCAGTACCGTGATGGCTCTTGGACTGTGCCTACTGTGCTCGTCTTGAGCAGATGTACTTTGTACCTTGCAGTCCCTGCACAGAAATTTTGGCGGAAACTCTCCTGCTTTAAAGGGACTAAGCATGAGGGTTTTCCATGTGCTGCACAGCTGAACAAGAATGTGCACGCTGTGCACGATTACCGAATTCCTGCATTGCAGGAAGCAACACCACTCATGCCTTTGGTGGTATTTCCTAAAGAAAATTGGGAGGGAAAAACTGGTTTACTTCATGTTAATATTAAAGAAAACCATTGGGTTATATTTATTATCTTGTTTCCTTAATATGTCAGACGGTCAGACCGCTCTCTAAAGGGTAGCACATACAAAGGAGCTATCGCCTGGTATCTGCCGATCTCCACGGGATCCTGACAAGTACCAGTCGTGACTACTATCCTAATATGGAAACTTCTTAGTTAGTATCCTGGGCTGGAATCTCTAAATCTTGTGTGAAAAAATGACCCTGTCAGGACCTGCCATGTCTTCCGATGGGATAGAAGACAACTCCATGTATAGATGTGTGCCAACTGACAATGTAAGAGAAAGCAAATCGGGTGCTTCTCTTGATTCCTGACATCGATCAGGCGGTCTCTATAGTTTCCTTATGTCTTTGCTGAGGTTCCCAAGTACTGATTGCTGCCTCTACAGGCCCCACGCAGCCTATTCTTTGCTTCCTTCACCAACCCCCATCTCTGGGAGACTTTCTACAACTGAAGTGATTCCTTGCTTCTGCACCTTTCCCTCTGTCTTCCACCGACTAGAATATAGGTTTACTGAGGCAAAGGAATTGTTGTTGTCGTTGTTGGTTGTGGTGGTGGTGGCAGTGGTGGCGTTTATTATCCTATTCCACCATACAGTCTAACCCACACTCTCACCATGACTCTTTAAATATGTATTGAGTGGAAGAATAAATGAATTTACTAATAAATGAATGAAAATGGGAGATTCTTTCTAAATATATGTTGGAATCCTGAGAACTTACCGGAAGCTTTCTTTCCTTTTACTGTCTTTCTTTTTTGTTTGTTTGTTTTTCTTTTTCTTTTTCAGTGCATTTATCTGAATTATTATTTTTTCAAATCTTTTGTTACAAATAGAATTTTTTTCTAAATACATATTTTTCTTGATGTATTTTCTATGGTTCAAGTGACATTAAGTATAGCATGGAAGTGAGTAGTGTTTTGGTCATACGGGTAAAGGCTTTGCTTATTGAAGTTGGTCAGTGCAGTATGAAAGGCCCACTGTACTCCATTCCCAGCCAGGGGAATGGATGACATTGAGGAGCTCAGCAAGATGGCTGCAGACCCAGGCTGTGACAGCTCAAGTGGTCAGGCCTACAGGCTATGTGTGAATGGCTGCCTGTCATCTTGCACACTTAGGAAGAGCAGTGGGGTTTTGATCTCCTTGTTTATAAACCCTGACAATGGACTTTTTCTCTATTCTAGCCCTAGAGCTGCTGTTAGGAAGGTCTAGCACCATCACCAGACTCTCTGAACTAAACAGTGCCTCTTTCCACCCTGTAGTGACAAGTCACTACCATCCAGAGATATTTTCAAACATATGAATGGACACTGGTGATGGGATAGAAAGATGAGAACAGGGCAGCCACCTGGGTGCCCAGTTCCATGCCTTCTCCCATAGGTTTTTTTTTCTTTCTTTTTGCTCTTTTCCCCCCTTTTCGAAAAGCACTTTCAGATTTATTAAATCAAGACAAGAAACAGGATGCCTAATTTTAAATGCACCCCTTCATGCTGCCTATCCTTACTGCAGATGAAAAGGTAGAGCAGGCCTGTACTGAAAGGCATATGATTGTAATAAGGGGAGAGAGCAGATCCTCTGGGGATGGCTGGGGGAGGGCAGGTACACATGTTTACAATTACCAGGGTAGCTATTTGTCCTCCCCGTATTCAGGGAGGGACGCTGGTGTCATCGCGGAGGAGCACATTGCCTTGAGCAAGCAGTCAGGTCTTTCATGAAATATCTTTGTCACTTACTTTAAGTGGGACTGTTAACACCTTTGCTATTTCTCTAAAAATGGGATTTGCTGCTGCCCCTTTTTCTTTCTTTCTTTCTTTCTTTTTTTTTTTTTTTTTGAGTTAGAAGAAAGATTGCTATAAAAGGGAGCGTTAAGCAAGTCAGCAAAGGAGACAATACTTCCTTAAAAGGGTTCTCTTTTGATTCTCCACCTTGCTGAACGTATGACAGAATACCTCATGGAAAGGCTCACTGGAGAGATGTTGAAACTCAATTACCTGTGTTAGTGAACCACCTACAGATCTTTAAAAATACTCTCTTCTCACAGGGCCCAAGTATGAACCAAATGCTTTTTTATTTGTGTCTCTGGTGCCCTGTTAATCTAATAAAATGCCAGTTGACTTTTTCCACAGTAGAAAAATGGCCCAAATGGATCATAAAATATCCATCCTAACTATGAGCCAGTGGACAGTACCTTTAATGCTCTTCTGGCTGCTCAGCATGCATGGAACATCACACACACATGAACAGTGTCTCTGTTTAGTTCCAAGGACTGAGAAGCCAGTATGGGATTTGTTCTAGACAAGTGCCTTTTGTTCCTACTGATTTTCTGAAACATGTGAAATCAGCTGACCAGATGTTTAGTACTAGTCATATATATATATATATATATATATATATATATATATATATATATACATACACATACGTGTGTGTGTGTGTGTGTGTGTGTGTGTGTGTGTTTCTTTATAGACTTCTATATCTGCCTACAGTAACCAGACCATGGTCTTTTCTTCTGCCAAATATACTTGGCTATCTCCCCACAAAATACCTTCCTGAACAGTATGTGATGTATGTGTGTGTGTGTGTGTGTGTGTGTGTGTGTTATATGTTTATACATATATATTTGACATAGAAAAGATCTATCTAGGGATGCTGTCTCTTTACCTGCATATTTCTTCACTTCTAATTTAATCCAAGGTATTGAGAATGCTTTCCAAAAAAGAAAAAAATCTGTGGGTATAGAACATTCCAGATGAGGCAACTCCTAAAATCATAAAAAGCTACAAGCATCTCTTTGCTGAGCCATCCTGAAATGGCTTTAGCATGCTTGCTTGGTTTAACTGTTGGTTTTTGTTTTTGTTTTGTTTTGTTTTTGAAGTTTTATTGCTGTGAACTTATTGATTTATCCTTAATCAATGCTTAAAAACAGGATGAATCTTCAGGGAATTGGTAAGTGAAGAGATAAGTCTATATTATGTCGAAACACAGTCCTGGTACACATTTTTCAAATCTGTTGACAGTTTACACAGAACCTAATTGTGGGAGGGTCCAGCAGCTCTCTCATCTTTTCTCATATCAATTCATTTTGCACGTGATCTCTTTAACTCTTAGCTCTGGCTAATGCTCTGCAATAGCTCTGTATGGCTTGCTTCTCGGATCAAGTTCAGATTCCTGTAGCTCAGTGGTTCTCAGCCTTTCTAATGCTCTGACTGAATACCTAATACAGCTCATCATGCTGTGATAAACCACCAACTATGACATTATTTTTGCTGCTACTTCCCGACTTTATTTTTTGCCACTATAATAAGTTATAATGTAAATATCTGATATGCAGGATATTTGAAATGCCACCCCTGTGAAGGGCTCTTTCAACCTCTGAAAAGGTTTCAACCCATAGGTTGAAAAATCACTGCTATAACCTGTGAGATGAGCAGCGTGCTAATCAGGCCCTCTGTCTCTTTGTAGTCTTTTATATTCTCCTACACTAACTAGACCAGGGTCTTTTCCTCTACCAAATATACTTACTTGGTCATCTTCTCACAAACAACCTTCCTGAGCAATATGGGTTGGAAAAAAGTTACATTTTCTTCATTCCTCCTCTGAGAAGCACCTTATCATTCTAGATTTTGGCATTTTCTTATGCATTTAATACCCTCCCTCTTCAAGGTCAAGGTCAAGGTCAAAGTCTTATATATACATTTTCAGTCCTACCTCCCTGAAACCCATGTCATTTAATGAAGCCTTGGGGAAAAAACTTATTACAATAATAAAAAAGCCCTGCCAATTGACATATAAATAAATCATTAAAATTTTTGAATGTTTTCTTTATTTACAAATTAATTTCTCACAATGTTTATTCATAGACTTCCCTAATAAAATGCATTATTTATTATTTCATTTGACTTTTAAAGTACCTCTATTAGACAAATGTCCTAAGTATGAGAAATAAACACACAAACAAATAAAAAAGTTAAATTGAATCCACAATGTCAATGCTAAATTTTTTTCTGGAAATAATTTAAGGTTTACTGACCCTTTATCTGACTGCTAAATAGATATATATTATAAAATTGAACTTGAAAATGGTATGTATGTATGTATATGTATGTGCATGTGTGTGTATGTGTATATGTCTGCATGTGTGTGTGTGTGCCTCTGTGTGTGTGTGTGTGTGTGTGTGTGTGTGTGTGTGTGTGTGTGTAAAGGATTTTTGAGTTGCTAGAAGTTAGAGGATTGGAGGATGAATGATTGTAGTCTGAGGACAGTAGCCAAGATCATGATGTAGAGGGTAAGTCAGCTCATATAATGGGAGACATCTGAGTTCTAGGATGGCACTATCTGCAAATAGACAAGGAACTCCACTGCAGATACAGCTTTAGGGAGGACAGAGTCTATAAGAAAATACAAAGCAACAGCAACAGAATATAATCTAGACAGACAAGTAAAAGAGAAAATTCCAGTTTAAATTTACCTGAGGCAGGTATATAACATGGGATATGACTTTGAATTTTAATGTGAATTATATTTGGGTTATAAATGTATGAATAATAAATAATAAGTATATAGTAAGTATATCTCCTTTAATAGGAAATTCATAACTCAATAAGATCAAAGAAGAGGATACTCAAATAGCACTGGGAGGGAGCGAGACTCCCAGGAGTATGGACAAGACTGTAAGTGCAGGTAGGACCACCAATGATGCTCAGAGGAACCTGCCCAGAACCCTCAGGACCCAGGAACCAAGGGGCTACCTGGTACAGGGTCTTCCAGTCTCTGTCTGCACCAAGAGCTGATATTGTGCCACAGATACCAGCAGGAGATAGTTGGTCTCCCAGGAGTGCCTATACACCTGAGAGCACAGGTAAGGCCACCACTTCTCATCAAATTCCTGGCCTCAGAGGGACACTCACAGAGCCATCAGAACACAGGAACCAAGGATCACGTGGGGACAGGATCCTTCTGGTCTCTGCACCCCAGAGCTGAGCCTGTACCACAGCTCTCCATATCCAAATTACTCCCAGAGAGAACTGGTCTCTGAGGAATACTGACATACAGGCTTGCAGAAGGGACAAGCCAAAATCAGAGACAGCAAGACCAGCTTACACCAGAGATAGACAGATGGCAAAAGGCAAGTGCAAGAACCTTACCAACAGAAACCAAGATTACTTCACATCATCAGAACCCAGCTCTCCCACCACAGTGAACACTAGCTACTCAAACACACCAGAAAAACAAGACTCTGATTTTAAAATCACATCTCATGATGATGATAGAGGAACTTAAGAAGGACATAAATAACCCCCTTAAAGAAATACAAGAGAACACAGATAAACAGGTAGAAGACCTTAAAGAGGAAACACAAAAATCCCTTAAAGAATTACAGGAAAACACAGCAAACAGGTGAAGAAACTGAACAAAACCATCCAGGATGTAAAAATGGAAACAGAAACAAAAAAGAAATCACAAAGGGAGACACTAGTGTAAATAGAAATACTAGGGAGGAGACCAGGAGTCATAGATGCAAGCATCACCCACAGAATACAAGAGATAGAATACAGAATCTCAGGAGCAAAAGATTCCATAGAAAATAATGACACAACAATCAAAGAAAATGCAAAATGCAAAAAGCTCCTAACCCAAAACATCAAGGAAATCTAGGGCACAATGAGGAAACCAAATCTAAGAATAATAGTAAAGAGAGTGAAGATTTCCCACTTAAAGGGCCAGTAAATATCTTCAAGAAAATCATAGAAGAAAACTTCCCTATGAACATATAAGAAGCCTATCGAACTCCAAATAGATTAGACCAGAAAGGAAATTCCTCACATAATAATCAAAATGCCAAATGCACTAAACAAAGAAAGAATAATAGAAGCAGTAAGGGAAAATGATCAAGTAACATATAAAGGTAGACCTATCAGAATTACACCAGTCATCCCACCAGAGACCATGATAGCCAGAAGATCCTGGCGAGATCTCATGCAGACCTTAAGAGAACACAAATGCCAACCCAGACCCAGCAAAACTCTCAATTACCATAGATGGAGAAACCCCAGTATTCCATGAGGAAAACAAATATACACAATATCTTTCCACAAATCTAGCCCTTCAAAGGATAATAGATGGAAAACTCTAGCACAAGGAGGGAAACTACACCCTAGAAAAAGCAAGAAAGTAATCTTCTTTCAACAAACACAATGGATGATAACCACACAATCATAAAAATAACACCAATAATAATAGGGAGCAACAATCATTATTCCTTAATACCTGTTAACACTAATGGAATCAATTTCCCAATAAAAAAATATAGACTAACAGACTGGATATATAAACAGAACCTAGCATTTTGCTGAATACAGGAAACACACCTCAGTGTCAAAGAAAAACACTACTTCAGAGTAAAGGGCTAGAAAACAATTTTCCAAGCAAATGGCCCCAAGAAACAAGCGTAAATAGCCATTCTAATATCAGATAAAATCGACTTTCAACCAAAACTCCTCAAAAAATATAAGGAAGGATATGACATACTCATCATAGAAAAAAATCTACCAAGAAGAACTCTCAATTCTGAATACCCATGCTCCAAATGCAAAGGCACCCAGAATTCTCAACTGAGAAATACCAAATGGCTGAGAAGCACCTAAAGAAATGTTCAACATCCTTAGTCATCTGGGAAACGCAAATCAAAACATCCCACTTCAACAATTCTACTTCACACCAGTCAGAATGGCTAAGCTCAAAATCTCAGGTAACAGCAGATACTGGTGAGGATGTGGAAAAAAAGGAACTCTCCTCCATTGCTGGTGGGATTGCAAGCTGGTACAACCACTCTGGAAATCAGTTTGGTGGTTCCTCACAAAATTGGGCATAGTACTACCTGAGGACTCAGCAATACCACTCCAGGGTATATACCCAGAAGCTGGTCCAATATGTAATAAGGACACATGTTCCACTATGTTCATAGCAGCTTTATTTATAATAGTGAGAAGCTGAAACAAACACAGATGTTTCTCAACAGAGACATAGATACAGAAAATGTACTACATTTATACAATGGAGTAATACTCAGCTTTACAAACAATAAATGAATAAAATTTTTAGGCAAGTGGATACAACTAGAAAATATCCTGAGTGGAGTAACACAATCACAAAAAAAAAAAATACATGGTATACACTCACTGATAAATGGATATTAGCCCAGAAGCTCAGAATACCCAAGATACAATTCACAGACCACGTGAAGCTCAAGAAGAAGGAAGACCAAAGTGTGGATACTTTGGTCCTTCTTAGAAGGGAGAACAAAATACCTATGGGAGGAGTTACAGAGACAACGTATGGAGCAGAGACTGAAGGAACAACCATCCAGAGACTTCTCCACTTAGGGATCCATCCCATATACAGTCATCAAACACAGATGCTATTATTGATGCCAGCAAGTACTTGCTGACAGGAGCCTGATATGGCTGTCTCCTGAGAAACTCTGCCAGTGCCTGACAAATACAGAAGTGGATGCTCTCAGTCAACCATTGGACTGATCACAGGATCCCTAATGGAGGAAGGACCCTAGGATCTGAAGGACTAGAGAAAGGACCCAAGGGGTTGAAGGAGTTTGCATCCTCATAGGAGGAACAACAATATGAACCAACCAATACCCCCAGAGCTCTCAGGGACTAAACCACCAACCAAAGAGTATACATGGAAGGACCCCCTTGCTCCAGATGCATATGTGGCAAAGGATGGCCTAGTTGGTCATCAGTGGGAGAGAAGCCCTTAGTCCCGTGAAGGCTTTATGCCCCAATGTAGTGCAATACCAGGGTCAGGAAGTGCAAGTGTGTGGGTTGGTGAACAGGGAGAAGTGGATAGAATAAGGGATTTTAAGAAGGGAAATCAGGAAAGTGGATAACATTTGAAATGTAAATAAAGAATATATCTAATAAAAAGAAATGAAGAAAGAAAGAAAGAAAGAAAGAAAGAAAGAAAGGAAGGAAGGAAGGAAGATCAAAGAAGAGTAAAATAAACAAGAATTAGATAACAATATTAGGGATCTAATGCAAATGAATTTATATAGATCATTTCCATTGTCTTAAAATTAAAAAGAGGTCATAATTTAAAATAAACTGTAGTAGTTTAAAGAGGTATGCATATATGTTAAAGATAAGTAACAAAACCATGGAACTGTTCCATTAACAGCTCACAGAGAATTAAGTGGGAAACCAACTGCTCTCTGATGGTATTTTAGGCTTTCTCCATCAGGGAAAATCCATGTCTGGTCCTGTTTTCCTTCTCAAAAACTCATGGTTTGGGGAATTGGTGCCATAAATCCTAGTGGGAAATTCACTATGATTACTAAAGTTACAAAGCCCTAAAGGCTTTCTAAATATTTGTGTTTAAAGCAATAGATAGGTGTTACTGCCAACCTTCACCAGAAGACTTAAGGGAAGAACAGTGAGTTCAGAGATTCATGGCCCTTCATGAGGCTGAAGATGAGTTATGAATGATTGCTCAGGCTAAACCAGACATTGTAACATCCCGTTATGGAAGAGACAGCAGAACTAATATAGAGCCCAAAGATAGAGAAGGACTGGGAAATTCTATATTTGAGGCATGATAGTCATTGAAAACATGGCATCACATCAGTTGTGGGTTCTCACACTGGGCCTACACAACTGTGTCTGTCCACCACAAATCATGAACAAGAGAAGAATTATATAGGCTCTTCCTGATAAATTACTGGCTAGTGGTAGATGCTTTAGGAGCAACAGTCATGTCTTCAGTTGTATCCCAAGTTGTGACTCTACAAAGCTCCAATGAACAATACTGATTAAAATGAGTTATAAAACAAAAATTCAGGATTGTGGAAGGGGGACATGGGTAGGGTAGAAGAGAAATGAAAGCAAGTGGGGGTGAGGAAAGTCAGAACACGTTATGTGCATTTATAAAACTGTGAAAGAATAATTTCAATGAATAAAAAATGTCACTGGGAAACAGAAAATAAAAAGATGGAGAATCAAAAACTAAAGGGCAAGAATATAAAAATGGAAGATAGGAGAGACGATCCTAATATAAAACAGACTATGATAGTAGACCAACACTAATCTATATAGTCATTAAATGAACTGTTGTCCTAGTCTGAGTATGAACAAGCCCTGAGAGGCCTAGAGTTTGAATGATTTATCTACCCTTGGGGACACCATCTCAGGAAGTCATGAAACCCCAGGAAGCATATGTGAGGGGAGAAAAGGATGCTGAGGTCCGCATGTAGGGGTGAGCTCTCCCTGATTCCTTCCTTCTTGGCTAGTGAAGTGAGCGATGTGATCAGATACAAACAATGGCGACCGTTATGTCATTATGTCCCATCCAAGCACACTGGGCTGAGAGACTACACACTGAAGTGTCTGGAACCAGAAGCCAGAGTAATCCTCTCCCTTGGGAGAGTATTCTATTGAGTAATTGATCAGAGCTGAACAAAAGTGAGAACTATGGCTTTAAATACAATCAATCAAACTTAAAATTAAATCTTGTCAGACTAATTTAAAAACAATTTTGGTATTTAGATTTAAAGTTGGAAAAAGTGTCTTTAATACAGTAATGCAATTTATGTCTGCCTATTTTGAAATTCTGGCATGAAATTGATGATTTCAAAGTAAGATTCCCAACTGGTATGGTACAGTAGAGAGCTGCAATAACATAAAAGTTTTTACTTTGCATGCACTGTACACACTTCTAACAGGTAAGGGCAAGTTTTGAATAACCAGCAGGACAGAAGAATAATCCATGAACCTTCAGATGTCTATGATGCATTGTTCATATGTATGCATTGTTCATATGTATGCATTGTTTATATGTAATGTAAATAGCATGGTGAATGAAATGACTTTAATCATTTTAACAAAAAATTGCAATGAACACTGAAAAGTTTGTAATATTTTCACAAAATAAAGAATCTTCCCCAAAAGATTCTGACTATAACATTGCCCTAAATAAGCAAGGCTCAATTACATGTATATATTCTCTGATAAGAGGAGACTTAATTTTGTGACTGAAGACTGAAATAGTCTTCAGTCACTAAAATCCACCTTAAAAATTCTTCAGCTGTGTACTGTACATGAACCAGTCAAATGAAAAAGTGTAGGCACTACTGTCTGAATAATACTTATAAAATAAACAAAGACTTCTGATAAAGTCATGTTCACTTTAAAATACACATGCTGAGAAGACTCTCTGTTAATGATGTACACACCTCAAGAAACATAAGAAGACTGTGGAGGGTGAATGAAGTGTGGCACCACCACTCTAAAACTCCGTGTGAAAGAAGGCACGATAGCTTCTCACCAGCCACAGTGAAATGGAGCTGCAGTCTCAGCACTAAGGGATCTGAGGCCAGAAGATCAAGAATTCCAGGCTAGTACTTAGTGTGATTGCTTTTTCAACTTCTGAGCATATATATTATATATATATATATATATATATATATATATATATATATATATATATATATATATAATACATTACATATTTATATATAATATAGTTTATTTGTATAGAAACCATTTTATATATATGTATTATATACGCAAACATATTCTGAAAGAAAATAGATCATGGGTCTCATGTTATAATACGAACAATAATAAATAAGTAAGAATGGGTTTTTTTGAATAATGGTACATGAACAGATCACTGGGATCAAATAAATAGTATCAAAATAAATCCATATGTCTAGACAGGTTAGAGAAAGCTGACAAGACTAAATAATGGACAGTGTTTTAGTAATCTCCTCTATCAATATTTCTGATTAGATCAAACTTGTCCTTAGTAGCATATGAAAATAACTTAGATTTATATATATTAAATTATCAAGAATATTGTCATATAGCTTCTAGTAAATAATATAGGTGGTATCAGAAGAGATCTAAAATAAGGCTTTGAATTCTATGGAAAAAATTTGGTAATTCATGTTACATAAATATAATCCTGGAGTGATGGCTCTGTTATTAACAACATTGGCTTCTTATCCAGAGAACCTGGGTTCAATTCCCAGTGTTCACATGATTGCTTCCAATTGTCTGTGAAGCACAAAACAATAATATATCACTTTAAAAAAAAAAGAAAATTAATGAAGTAAACTAACCAAAGATATCAAAAGAAGAATCTAAAAAATACAGAATTCTTATTTCTCTGTCCTTTCGGTATACCCTATTGTTGTATACAAAACAAATTACTGAATATTTTTTAAAAATTAAAGTACACACACACATGTACATAGGAGAAGACTTTGTAGGGGACAGTCATTCTACATAAATATTTTGTGGAGCATCTCACATTTGGAAGACAGAGACAAGAAGATCACAGTTTGTAAAAATAGCCTAGACTTCACAGCAAGACTCCATTAAAAATGGTGGGGGGTAAACAAAAGTAAAAAAAAAAAAAATAGAAATTGTTGTTCTGGAAAGATGGAGTCAAACTGGCCAACCAACATATGAAGGTATCTCCATCTGATCATGATGCAAACTGAAATAAAAATAAGGAACCATACTGTTATTGTAACAGCTGAAATTAACACAGTACATGCTGTTGGCCAAGAAGGGTCAAACTGATTCAAACACTTTGGGATGTTTTTGTCGTTATTCATGGTAGTGGACATGATGTTCATTACCCCCTGATTCTACAGTCAACCAAAATATGTAGAACATACCTGTAAAAAGGATTTACATGGGCATGCTAACTGTGGAGAGACTCCCAAGAGCTGTGTGGTTGGACACAGCTCAATGTGTTAAATCAACAAAATAAACAAAAGCAGTAGAAATATTAGAACTTCTTCAATAGATAATACCAGGTATAAATTTCACAAGCATCCTGAGCAGGAATTATTTTGCACATACTCAATTTATGTTCCTTTTGCACATGCTCTGTGCACATACAGTTTACATTTATACTAATTATACCAGCTTTCCAAATACACTATTTATATTCATTTGTTCTCTGTAACCCAGTAAGTATTAAGTTAGATGTTGGCACATTTACACTATAAGAATTGTTCCAGTAAGACTTCCCTCAAGTTAATAACTGAGAGAAGTTAGGTGAAAGTTACCAGAGAGGTGGAATTGAAAATACTTAATTTGTTTCTTTTTGTGGTGCTTTTAAGGGTGGCCTAACTTTGAGAAAAGTTTTGTGCTGTAAAGTTAGTATGCTTTGCTGTCTGCATAGGAGTACATCACTGTGAAAGTACCCTTTGAGCAAAGTAAAAATAGTATTTCTGCCATCGATTGAAATGCAGTGGATACTCACAGTCATCTATTGGATGGAACACAGGGCCTCTAAAGAAGGAGCTAGAGAAAGTACCCAAGGAGCTAAAGGGGTTGGCAAACCTATAGGAGGATCAATAATATGAACTAACTAGTACCCCCCAGAACTGTGTTTCTAGTTGCATATGTAGCAGTGGATGCCCTAGTCGGCCATCAATGGGAAGAGAGGCCCTTGGTCTTGTGAAGATCATATGCCCCAGTACAGAGGAATGCTAGGGCCAGGAGGCAGGAATGGGTGGGTTGTGGAGCAGGGCAGGGGGAGGGTATAGGGGACTTTCAGAATAGCATTTGAAATGTAAATGAAGAAAATATCTAATAAAAATGAAAAAAATTGCAGTGCACTTGGATTATTGAACAGTTGGCATTTTTAAAGAAGAATGAAAAGTATTAAGATTTCAAAGAAATCTAAGTTGGAATCATTCTAACACTTGGTGTAAGAAAAGAAAGAGGAGAATGTGACTCAAAGAGACCTGGTGCTTGTACTTTAAGAACAATAGAAGAAAATCTGATGCAGGAAACTATGTGTAGTGTTGTTTCACTGTGATACAGAAACTGTTTAGACTTCTTGCACGTTCTTTAAGAGACTCCAGGAATCTGACACACATACCATGAAATATTGGCAGTGCCAGGAGGGGAGAGTCAGATCTGCAGTGGAGATCATATTGAGATCATGAGTTTGCTCAACCTGAGTTGAGCAGATATTGTCTGCCAAAATATTTGTTTGTCATTCATTCTGACAATTGAGTATATGTATTCTGTGATTTTATTTCAATATATGTTAGTTTAAATAGGATATAGTTCCTAATAACTATTTTAAATACACAAACTTAGTAATTTCATATTGCCTAATCTAGCAACAGAAATAACCAAACAGGACGCATGTTCTTCAGCACGTGTAGATTAGCTACATTCTCTGAAAACTTGGTCTCATTCCTTTACCCAAAAATGAACATTTTCATCCAAATAAGGAAGTGACATCTTCATGTGAAAATGTTTTACAAATTCCAACACAGGCAGAAGTTCTACTGGTTTGGGTCTAGAGAGATAACACAATAGTTAAGAGCATTTGCTGCTTTTGCAGGAGGAACCAGTTCAGTTCCCAGCATGACTTGGTGGCTCCTAACCATCTGCACGCCAGTTCTAGGAATCTGATGCCCTCATTTAGTCTCTATAGGTGCTAGGTATATTTGTGGTGCACATGCATATGTACAGGCAAATCATATACACATAAATATGTAAATATCTTTTAAAAGTCCTATTTATTAAAGCCAAAACCAATAATAAAAATGGCAAGAAAAGTATTAAAAGTAAGCATTTGTGTCATGACACGACTCTGAATCACTGCACCTCATGGCACTAAAAGCTTTTATAAATGGCAGCCAGCAAATATGGTACAAAGAAAGGTTTTAGAATATGGAAATGGCTTTGGATATGACAGTCATTTCAGCATTTAATAATTTCATGTGTGCCATCCCTGTTTTAAATCCCATTTGATGGGTAATATCTGTCCCTGTTTTCAATGCTAAGTAAACAGTGGCTTGTGACTTTA
Organism: Mus minutoides; assembly: GCA_902729485.2. Classification (NCBI taxonomy): domain Eukaryota; kingdom Metazoa; phylum Chordata; class Mammalia; order Rodentia; family Muridae; genus Mus; species Mus minutoides. The sequence goes on along the minus strand of CACVCL010018794.1, from coordinate 81,760 downwards.
TGGGGAGAAGACCATGTAGTCTTTGTCTCTGATGTGTCTCCAGACTATGTCCACACGCTTCTTCCTGTGGCTGATTTTTATCTGCATTCTTTCCCTGTAATGAACTAGCACTAACTTCTGAGTCTTTCTGGGGAACTCTTGTATCTTGGGTTTTCCTGGTTGTACTTGGAAATTGCACTTAGTATCAGAAGTAAATTTGACTTTTGTAGACGTGGCTCTGCCAGCATCATTAGGATCTGTCTTATTTCTCTTCCTGTTGCTATGATAAAATGCTCTCACAAAAGCAATGTAAGCAAAAAGTGTGGGTGCCAAATTATGGTCTGTCATGACAGGGAAATCACAGATGAATAAAGATCAGAGAACAGAGACCAATGAAAGTTTTCAAGTCACTTTTCCTGTTCTTATACAGACCGGGGTGCCCTGCCTGAGGAATGGTTCCACCCACAGTGGGCAGGTTTTCCAAACTCAGGCCTCCTTCCAGGAGGGAGTAAGAAGAGGAATTCGTGTGACATGGCCTTGAGGCTTTAGGGTTAGAAGGGGCTTCTCTCTGTTCTCTTCTTAGAGCCCATTCTTCAAAAGATTCTTGTAAAGGTCTCCTTCGCATCATCTGAGCTCCCTTTAGTTACCATTCCTCTTTATTTAAGATCATCATAACCCTGGTTTGAATTCTGTTGCATACCAAAGCTATAAAATGATTTTTTAAAGCCACAAAACCACTGTGCTTAACAAATTATTAAAGTTTAGATGGCAATAATCCCACTCTTGTTTTAGGATATGCAACAAAAGCCTTCATCATACATTGAGCTTCTTGAGGACCTATGGGACATGTAGGCCATTGTTAGTTAGCACAACTAGAATTAAGCTTCTGACTTTCCCTAGTTCTTTGAAAGTCTTCACTATCACACAAAAAATATAATATCATAAGTGTACCTTTTTTTCTAAAGGACCACATTACATAACACAGTTGTCCTAGAACTCAATGTGTAGACAATGCTAGCATTGGACTCACAGAGATCCTCTCACCTCTACCTCACAAATGCTGATATTAAAGGCATTCATCTCCATGACTGGATCCATTAATTAATTTGTGTGCTTTTATATTCTTGTCTTTAATTGCATGAAATCTGTGCTTTTCCATTTTACCTACACCCTACAGTATTCTTTTCAGAAGTACTGTCTTTTTAATAACACTGGATAAGGGGGACATTTAGATTTTGAGGTGTTAAATGGTAACATTCGTGAGTATTAGGTTATTATTTTAAAATCATGATTGAATATCGGTTTTCTCTTAGAAACATAGAGAAGTAATAATTCCTAACACTTGGGAAGACATGAATAAGAAGCAAAAAATACTCTGTACAGAAAATGCTTAATGCACAAGCAATGCCGAACCCCTACTGATAGACAGCTGTGTGCTGAAACATTGGAGACAAACATAACTCAGATGGAAATGGATATATTTTAAAGAAAGAAAAAGACATCAATGTACATTCATGGCTTGGGTAAGAGAACAATTCAAGCTTATAATACATGTCTAAGCAAAAGTGAGTCAGCTTACCAGCTATGATGAGGGCTTTTTCTCTATGAAATATGATCAGCACTTGTCAGCATAGCTTCCTCGCTATCCTGCCATCTTGCAACCTTTACAAGTTTTGATCATTAAGACTCTGAAGGCAGTGTAGCTCAGTTAGGGTGAATGGCTCAAGGTAGATCTCTGCTCTGACTAAGGAAACAAGGAGCTGTGGGGGACTGAATGAAAATCAAGTGAATAACATCAGTGAAGAGGAGCAGCTAAGTACATTATCTCAGATTTCACAACAAAACGTTTTAAAGCATAGTAATTTGTGTTAAGAAAATTATGACTGGAAAAAAAAGAAAATTATAAGACTGGATGACACCACATTTAGTGACCCTGTACATTTTGAATATATCGTTGAATATGAACTAAGGTGGGTTGTAGATCTAGAATCACCACATTAGTGCTCTGAGCTTAAAAGTAGATGGGTTTCTCCTTAGTTTAAAAATGTTAATCTTTTTTTAGAAATTGTAAGTATCTTTCAATTTGCAAATAAAAGCTAAAACTAGCATTCTCCTAATAATGATATACTTTAGTAATGCCATATCTATGGTAGAGCCATTATAGTCATTAATCTTTGTTCTACCAAACTCAATACATCCCCAATTTCTTGAAGGCCTGGTGGGTATCTAATTTTATTACCTGTGAGGCCAAGACTTGTCATTAGTGAGGTAGCTTTGTTTTGTGGGTCATGTTGAATATCAGATGAAGGAATCACGAAGCACAATTGAACAGTTGGGCCTATGGTTTCAGCATTACAATAACTAAACAATTATAGAAGCTCCTGAGTGTGAGGTGAACAAATGACGGAACGCGTGGATTGAGAATATAAAAGTAAACATAAACATTAAACTATAAATGCGAATAACACTATGTGAGTATATTTTCTCTGAGCAAACTATCAGCTCATAGATGATAATATATACATGACTACATAAAATTCTGTAGCTTTTTCTAAGTAATTAAGCAAACCACCTAAGTGTAGTACACTTCCACACTTAGAACTTTACGCATGGGTTAATCCATAAAGTGGAAATTACTTAACTCTTGAAGTACATTTACTTCAAATCTATAATAGCATTAAACATTTAAATATTAAAAATAAATTATATCAAAAATTCATTTAAGATGGAACAAGTACTTGAGAAGTAACTAAAAACTTGGTCTTAACTATATTTGTTATGAGTGAGGGGCACACACTCAATTTTCCTACCTTCTAGGTCCTGTGGGAGTATGGATAAAAGCCAGCATGTACAATGCCTTTTTTTTTTCTTCCATTTTTTTTTATTAGATATTTTCTTAATTTACATTTCAAATGCTATTCCGAAAGTCCCCTCCCCCTCCCCCCTCCCTGGTCCCCTGTCCACCCACTCCCACTTCTTGGCCCTGGCGTTCCCCTGTATTGGGGCATATAAAGATTGCCGTACCAAGGGGCCTCTCTTCCCAATGATGACCAACTAGGCCATCTTCTGCTACATATGGAGCTAGAGACACGAGTTCTGGGGGTTCTGGTTAGTTCATATTGTTGATCCTCTTCTAGGGTTGCAGACCCCTTCTAGTGCCTACTTAAGGGACCCTGATATAGCTGTCTCGTACAGAAGTGGATGCTCATAATCATCTATAAGAGGGAACACAGGGCCCACAATGGAGAAGCTAGAGATAGAACCCCAGGAGCTTTTTTTTTTTTTTCTTTCAACAAAGTATAAAAATCATGACCTTATATCCACAGGGTATGCCATTGAGAATGATAATGTCAGCACTTATTTGGTTTGAATGCACAATATGTGGTCCCATCTTTGTACAAATAGGAAGAATGTTTCAGAAAGAGCTCGCCATTGTATGGCAAAGGGGCCTTGTGGATGTTCTTGGTGACAGGGGCCTTTAATGTTTTTGTAAGTTTTGATATACTACTTTGTCATGGTGATTATAGGTTATTTTAGGAATCTACAAGAAACAACTTAGCAAGAATTATCTCTGAAATACGTTGAAAACAAATGGGAAACTGAATGTATTCATGAACACAGTAGGAGTCAGTGAAATAGTGCACCTACTCCATACAGTGGGAGGTAAGCTAGCTAGTTATATAGCTCTGGGGAAGTCTCAGGTTATAGTGTTAAATTAAAAACTCAGAAAAAGTTACATACATTTTCTTTCCTAAATTGCATAAGATATCAGGGACAAAATAACTGAAGTGATACTACGACAAATTCCAGCAATTTTCTATGTCGGTAACTATAGTGAATATTCATTTCCCCACACTGCAATTCAGTTTGGTATTTTCATTTTTCAATGCTAAGCAAATATTATTGTTGTAATCTTCCCTATATTATATCAGCAGTAAAAAAATCTATACTCTACTTGAAAAACAAAAGACATGTATTCTTCATCACTGAAAGAGGGAAAGTCGTTGTCCGTGATTTTGCTGGGATTTGGCTTAAGCTGAAAATAAACCTTGCTTCAGAGAAAGTAAAATTGTGTTCCCCATAAACCGATTCTTTAAGACTTATGTGTCAGTGCTTCGTGTTGCATTGTAAGGCTACCCAAAACATTGTCTCACAAAATTTAAGTCGTGCCCATGTATTTAAAGTGGGAAGGGCTTAGGCTCTTACACATGAAGCCTTGGATTCAAATGATCTCAGGATAGCAGGACCGTGCACCTTAACCCCTGGTGCTGACTGATACCAGCTTCTCTTCTCTTTCTTTCTTATTGTTTGGATGTTCATACACCCACATAACACATTTCCATAGAATCCATCCCACATTCCATCTCCTCCAATTTTGAAACCCACAGAGTCCACATAGAGAGGCTGGGTGAGTGTGGGTGCAGAAGCATCAATACTAAGGGAACTTGTGCAACCTCCCAGGAAACACATTCTTCAATAAAACTGTTTCCCACCAGCTTTCAATCACCAATACTCCTTCACCTAAGGATGGAACCTCAAAGTCCTGCCCCTATCCCTGCTAGGATTTTGGCTGATTTGATCTTATGCAAGTGTTATGCATTTAGTCACAGCGACTGTGAGTTTGCTACCGTTCTGCTATCTTCAGCAAATGCTTCCTGGCTACAGATATCCCTTTCCTGACTCTTGCCTGACTCCAAGCCCTTCTCTTATGATCTTTGAGTCTTATTGGTATGTCTGAAATAGATATTTCATTTCGAGTCCAAAGCTCCACCTTCTCTTATTCTCTTCACACTGATCCATCACAGTCTGTTTAAGCACTACTTTTCATTTGAACTAAAGTTGCTGTGAAGGTCATGGTTTCTCTTCACTACCTTGACAATGTCTCCTTGAGAGATTGCTCTTAGTGTTAGGGCACTTGGAACATCTCATGGGTGGGCAGCACTGGACTGAGTCACTGATTCTGAGAGAAAAAAAAATGTAAAGTTTCAAGAAACCTAAAAGCTACCTGTTGTAGCAATTTTTAACCCCAATCAAGGGTTTCTACCCCACTTTTGATCATTCCAGTTCTCAGATAAAAGACACACAAACCTTTACATTTAGAGTAAGCTCTAAAGAGCTCAAGGGCTGGGCAGATATCTACCCTCTAAGTCATTAGAATCTACTTTCCTACCTATAACCCTGACTTCATACTTACTATGTTTCAGTGGGACTGCTCTTAACTCCAATTGGCCAGCCCTCAGGGCCATGTTTTCATGACTCACCTAACCCATGGTGATTTTCTATTCATCCTCACCTTCTCCCTCTCCTGGTTCTCCTCCAATCCCCAAGCTCAGTTTATGTTTATTCTGCCCAGGTATTGGCTCTCAGCATCTTTGTTCACCAATCAGAAATAACTTGGGGACAGGATCACATAGCATCAATTGAGTCTACTTTCTGACCTTTCTTGCCTCTGGAGCAACCAGATCTTGAGAAACCAGTATTGGCTTTGAAATATAAGCAACAACAGGCCAATCTACTATACTACCTTTATTTATACACTTAGAAACAAATGCTGTTAGCTTTCAGTTACATGTTCTTCATATTTTGACGTGTGCATTTATGTGTGCAGATTGAATATATACACTATATCCCTTTTAAATTGCCTTTCTACTTGTGGTTAATTTGTGGTTTAGCAAGATAGCTTAGCAGGTAAGAGTACTCATTCCACAAATCTGATGACTTGAGTTCAATTGGAAGAACACATGGTAGAGAGACAACAAACTTCTGAAAGTTGTTTTCTGGTCCCCACATGTAGGCTGTGGCACACAGGTGAACACAATGCGCATACACAACAAAATTAAATGTGTTTGAAAGGATAGTTTATAATGTGGTGACTTTTCTTTCTCAGTTAAGTATGGAGAAGTCTGGCACTCAAGGTGCTTTCAATGGATGCCTCATCTTTACTCCCAGGTTATTTTCAATGATCATTTGAAAAATCCTACTGGCTTCTACCCTTCCACTCTGCGTATTTCTAACTACGCATTGAGTAGGGTAAGTAACTATTCTGCTCTGCAGCCTCACCTGTAAAGTGGTTACAATATTAATTATTATTCTATGGTATTTGTTTTGTGATGACATATAACATTAGATGCATAACAATCAATCCATTACTATTAACTAATTTGTCAATAACAACCCGAATGTTCTCTAGAATACATCATAATTTGTCCTTTTTATTATTAGCCTTTTCTATGGCGTTCCTACCTGTACTTTATTCCTATCTCATTAACTATCTTCTGTACCATGTACTTTCTCTAGACTTCTAATCAAGACACATATTTGCATTTTAATACTTGCCTTTAGTCCTTCTACTGTTAAACTCATACATAGATTATTTATTTCCTATTAAGGTTTAATACTTTAAGTGAACAATGACTTAATATAGCTGTTTAACACCTTTAGAAATCTATCATGTTTATTTGGGACAAAATAGTAAGTTCAAAAGAATAATTAATAATTATTTCCTGAAAATCATTTTTTTGAGAAAGCAGAATTGAGATAGCATACTAAGAAAGGATTGCCCATGTATGTCACATCTGATTCCAAAACTGTTTTTAAAATACTCTGGAATTTTTTGAGTGGTGGTTGTTCTTAGAAACTTCAAAAAATCTGGAGTGGCCTTGGAAGAGCAAGTTTACCTTAAGAGTTGCCTCCATCTTCCCACTGGCCTAAAAATATTATTTATGAATATTTAATACTATCCATAACTAAGGATCCTATACCTAATGTTAAATAATAAATTGTTTCAAAACATACAAAATATTTTTTGGGAATTAAGCATAGTAAAAGATTATAAAATATTAAAGATGAATCATTAAGAATATATTCAAAAGTCCTTATATGATACCCCCTGACACAGTGAGAGAGTATTTAAAACACATTATATATCTGTGTACATTGTCTAACAATCAGTTTACTTATAAGAGATTATCAGTGTTTCTAGGAGAGAAATTATTTTATCAGTTAAGTATATTTTAAAAATTTCAAAATAGTAAGTCTTTGAAGTTATTTCAAGTACAGTGAGAAAAATTATCAGTAATATTTCCATGAAGTTTATAGAACATGACATTAATATTTTCAAATGTTAATATTCAACAAACAGAATAATTATTTTAAGATATATTTCATTGTTATGTCTCCTTTTCATTTCTGATTTTATTAATTTGGATACTGTCTCTGTGCCCTCTGGTTAGTCTGGCTAAGGATTTATCTTGGTTTTCTCAAAGAATGGACTCTTGGTTTTGCTGATTCTTTGTATAGTTCTTTTTGGTTCTATTTGGTTGATTTCAACTCTGAATTTGATTATTTCCTGCTATCTACTCCTCTTGGGTGTGTATTTGCTTCTTTTTGTTTTAGAGCTTTCAGGTGTGCTGTCAAGCTGCTAGTGTAAGCTCTCTCCAGTTTCTTTTTGGAGACACTTAGAGCTATGAGTTTCCCTCTTACCACTGATTTCATTGTGTCCCATAAGTCTTGGTATGATGTGTCCTCATTTTCATTAAATTCTAAAAAGACTTTAATTGCTTTCTATATTTCTTTCTTGTCCAAGTTATCATTGAGTGGAGCGTTGTTCAACTTCCACGTGTATGTGTGCTTTCTGTTGTTCTTTGTTGGTATTTAAGACCAGTCTTAGTCTGTGGTGATCTGATAGGGTGTATGGAATTATTTCAATCTTCTTGTATCTGTTGAGGCCTGTTTTGTGACCAAAATTATATGGTCAGTTTTGTAGACGGTACCATGAGGTGCTGGGAAGAAGGTACATTCTTTTGCTTTAGGATAAAATGTTCTATAAATACCTGTTATATCCATTTGGTTCATAAATTCTGTTAGTTTCACTGTGTCTCTGTTTAGTTTCTGTTTCCATGATCTGTCCATTGCTGAGAGTGGGGTGTTGAAGTCTCTCACTATTATTGTGTGCAGTACAATGTGTGATTTGCACTTTAGTAAAGTTGCTTTTATAAATGTGGGTGCCCTTTCATTTGGAGCATAGATGTTTAGAATTGAGAGTTCTTCTTGTAAGATTTTTCCTTTGACCACTATGAAGTGTGTGCTTCCTTATCTTTTCTGATAAATTTTGGTTGAAAGTTGATTTTATTCAATATTAGAATGACTACTCCAGCTTGTTTCTTGGGACCATTTGCTTGGAAAATTGTTTTCCATCCTTTTACTCTGAGGTAGTGACTGTGTTTGTCACTGAGGTGTGTTTTTTGTATACAGAAAAATGCTGGGTCCTATTTACATTTCCAGTCTGTTAGTCTATGTCTTTTTATTGGAGAATTGAGTCCATTGATGTTAAGATATATTAAGGAAAAGTGATTGTTACTTCCTGTTATTTTTGTTATCTGCAGAATTATGTTTGTGTGGCTATCTTCTTTTTGGTTTATTAAAAGAAGATTACTTTCTTGCTTTTTCTAGGGTGTAGTTTCCCTCCTTGTGTTGGTGTTTTCCATCTATTATCTTTTGTAGGGCTGGATTTATGGAAAGACATAGTGTAAATTTGTTTATGTCATGGAATATCTTGGTTTCTCCATCTATGGTAATTAGGAGTTTTGCTGAGTATAGTAGCCTGGGCTGGCATTTGTGTTCTCTTAAGGTCTGTATGACATATGCCCAGGATCTTCTAGCTTTCATAGTCTCTGGTGAGAAATCTGTTGTAACTATGATAAGCATGCCTTTATATGTTACTTGACCTTTTTCCCTTACTGCTTTTAACATTCTTTCTTTGTTTAGTGCATTTGGTGTTTTATTGTGTGATAGGAGGAATTTGTTTTCTGGTCTGATCTATTTGGAGTTCTGTAGGCTTGTGGTATGTTCATGGGCATCTCTTTCTTTAGGTTAAGGAAGTTTTCTTCTATAATTTTCTTGAAGATATTTACTGGCCTTTTAAGTTTGGAATTTTTACTCTCTTCTATGACTATTACCCATAGGTTTGGTCTTCACATTGTGTTCTGGATTTCCTGGATGTTTGGGGTTAGGAAGTTTTTGTTTTTTGCATTTTCTTTGATTGTTGTGTCAATGTTTTCTATGGTATTTCTGCATCTGAGATTCTCTCTTCTATCTCTTGTATTCTCTTGGTGATGCTTGTATCTATGACTCCTGATCTCTTTCCTGGTTTTTCTAACTACAGAGCTGTCTCCTTTTGTTATTTCTTTATAGTCTTTATTTCCATTTTTATAGCTTGGATGGTTTTGTTAATTTTCTTCACCTTTTTATTGTGTTTTCCATAACTCTTTAAGGGACGTGTGTGTGCGTGTGTGTGTGTGTGTGTGTGTTTCCTCTTTAAGGTCTTCTACCTGTTTACCTGTGTTCACCTGCATTTCTTTAAGGGAGTTATTTATGTCCTTCTTAATGTCCTCTATCATCATCATTAGAAAGGATTTTAGATACAATTATTGCTTTTCTAGTGTCCAGGACATGCTATGGTGGCAGAGTTGGGTTCTGATGATGCCAAGTAAGCTTGGTATCTGTTCCTTATGTTCTTACACTTACCTTCCACTGTCTGATTATCTCTAGTACTACCTGCCCTCACTATACCTGACTAGAGCCTGTCCTTCAAGTAATCCTGGTTGTGTCAGAACTCCACATAGTTCAACTGTCTCTGGGATCCTGTGATTCTGGGATCCTGCGATCCTGAGATCCTGGGTGTGTCAGAACTCCTGGGAGTCAAGCTGCTTCTGGGACCCTGAGATCCTGATGTAACCAAGTTCTTGGGATTCTGGAATCCTGTGGTCCTGGGCATGTTAGGGCACCTGTAAGTGGAGGTTCTTCTGGGTGTTGTGGGACTGGCTACAGAGTTTGTGCCCAAGTTCTGTCTGCTCAGGGCACTGGCCCATACTGGAAGGAACCCGTGCCACTGCTCAGGCAGACTGGGCCCGCTGTTCCCAGTTACTTCTGGTTTGGGGGCAGATGTTGTTATCTTCTCTGGTGACATTTTCTTGAATGAAGATTATAGTGAGAAGGCCTATGGCCCACTGGATACTGTGCCACCCCTGAGCAGATGTCCCTGAATATTGTAAGAAAAACAGCTTCAGATGGCCATGGGGAGAAAGTCACTGAGCAATGTTCCTGCATGGTTGGTGCTTCAGTTTCTGTCTCCAGGCTTCTGTCTTGAGTTCCTGACTTGTTTTTCCTCCATAGTGGACTGTAAATAAGATGGAATTAACCCTTCTCTGTCATGTTGCTCTATGCTCATTTGCTTATTACAGCAAGAGAATGCAAACTGGGATATCATGATATTAGGTATTCTAAAACTTGATAAATTCATCTGAAAATGCCTTCATTCAATGATATACAAGTTCATTCAACCACAAAGCATGCATCTCATCCCCTGGTGTTTGATTATTTTGGAGCTTTTCAAGAAAGAGTAGACAAGATGAGTAACAGTCCAAGAAAGCCAAAGGTCTAAGAAGGGAAGCAAAGTGTGTGCGGTGACATAAGAGCTCACTGACTAGGGAGGTGTGGTAGTGCATGAGGTACATTGAGCTGGCTTCTCAGAGGGGACATTGGGAAGAGAAAATGTCAGCTTCATTCCAGGGAGCTCTTTTTCAGAGGCAGTATAGCCAACAGCATCCCACGGAAGACGTTTTACTGGTTTCCAGAAACACTAGCAAATTCAAGTGCAGGATCAGAGTGATGAAGAAAGGTGGGTGTTACAAACGCTAGCTGGAAAGTGTACAGAAATCCATTCATGAAAACCTTGACAGGTATTTGGATGTACATTGTTTAAAGAGTTATTTTATGTATATGATTATTTTAGTTCATGTGTGTATGTGTACTAACTAAATGCTTAGTGTAAGAGGAGCCTCTAAGAAGGCTTTCTATCTCCTTCCACTGGAGTTGCAGGAAGTTGAGGGCTGCCACATGGGTCCTAGAAACTGAATTAAATCCTCAGCAAAAACAGCAGCCAGCAAGCAATCTTACTACTGAGCCATCTCTCTAGCCTGGATGTATTTATTTATTCATTTATTCATTTTTATAAAAGGACAATGGATTGGCCGGGCAGTGGTGGTGCACACCTTTAATCCCAGCACTTAGGAGGCAGAGGCAGGCGGATTTCTGAGTTCAAGGCTACCCTGGTCTACAGAGTGAGTTCCAGGACAGCCCGGGTTCCACAGAGAAACCCTGTCTTGAAAAACAAAAAACAAACAAACAAACAAACAAACAAAAAGACAATGGATTGGAAAAAAAATGGGTGTATAGTAATATGCTAGCTGATTTTGTCTAGTGGAAAATGCTAGAAAAATGGAAAGTGAACTCCTCAGTCATGTTTTCCTCAGGCTCTCTGTCTTCAGTCGGGGGGGATGGTAGCCACAGCAACTGATCTGACTGAATATGTCTCTCCTCCACAGTACACCTTTCTTTCTTCTTTCTTTCTTTCTTTCTTTCTTTCTTTCTTTCTTTCTTTCTTTCTTTCTTTCTTTCTTTTTTTTCTGTGTCTGTCCTTGATCAGAGCTGTCAGAGCAGAGCATGGCACAGCTCCTGTCTTGCTGGCTGCTCATTTCTTCAGTTCTCACCACTCCTTGTCCTTCTAGCTCTAACCCAATATTAGCCAAAGTCTTTGCTCATCTCCTGAGTGAGTACATGCCTACGTCCTGCAAGTGATTTGACATGTCTGTTCTACTGTAAGGAGATTGCATTCAAAGAATCGTGTTTCTGAGTCTGCAAGGGTAGTTCCACAAAAGGTTGGAATTTGAGTCAGTGAATTAATGCTTACCCTCACCTATTGTGGTTAAAAACCCACCCTTACCTACTGTTTGAAGGCCCCAGTCACCTACTATGGTTGAAGGCCCATTCTTACCTTCTGTGGTCGAAGGCTCAGATAGAAAATAAAGTCAGAAGAAAAGTCATCTCTCTTTGGAAGTTGGGAATACAGTCTTCAACTCTTTGAATGTCAGGAATTTGTGTTTTCCAGCCTTCAGGTACATATATTATGGCATGAACTATTCAACAGTCTGAGGCCTTCAGTTTATATATAGTAGCTACATTATTGACTTCCCCAGTTCTCTTTCAAGCCTTTGAGTTTGGTCTTTGCTATGCTACCAGCATCCCAAGGTCTTAAACTCACAGTCTACCTTAGGACATCCCAGCCTCCATAAATAGTTGAGGCAATCTTTTACCTGTCAGTCTGCCTATCTTATCTCTATTTATACCTGGCTAACCTGCTTTTAAAGCCTGACCTGGCAGGTCTGTGTAGTAGGGTTAATCTGTGATAGAAAGCTTCAAGTGGGCCATGTCTATTTGATGACTAAGTCAGAGAAGGCCAACAATAAGTTCACCTATACCTCCTCCTAACAACTACTTTTTGGAGGAAGCCTGTTTCTATAGAAACATGTTGCTGTCTCCATTACATTCTGCTCAGAGCTGGTTTATATTAGGTACTTTGGCCTGACTATGAAGTGCATCATGAAATCAATCCTTCAACTCTGGCACAGAGATTCATGGGTCTGAATTATTTTCAGAGATTTCAACTGCCTATAACTTATGCTATATTTGTAAGACAAAATCTTATATTCAAAAGTCTTCGAAGCAGAAGAGATACCAGCTATTACTGTTTATTTGTGTCAGACTTATTACTGATATTATAATATGTTTATATTCATTATTTTCTTAGGATGCTTGATAGATTTTGTAGTTACAAATAAATATGAATTCTGCATGAAGGAACAATTACTGTGTCTATTTATACATGTTTCCCACTGTGAACCTGACTGTGGCTTCTTTATACATAATACTACAGTGAATAGAATGGATTTTACACAAGTCTCTATTTTTAAAATTTGATGAATGAGGCAGCTTCATCTTGGTTCACTGACATTGCCTAAACATCACAAAGGTAGGCTGCAGAAGTTTTTTTTTTCCCCTAAGAAAAGCACAGCCAATTAAAGCCATAAACAAATGGAAGCAGGGCAAAGAAGTTGTTCTTCCTTAAGGCAGGAAAGAACTAAGTTCAACATGAGAGCCTTGTCTCCCACCTATTAGGTGGCCAGTTCGAACAGTAAGGTGATTTATGCTCAAGCTAGCTAATAATTATTTGAAAATCATCAAATTATTCTTCTGCAAATTACCACTTCTAATAATGTTCATAGCAACCTTATTTCATGATAGCCAAAAGCTGGAACTGTCACAGATGCCACACAACAGAAGAATGGATACAGAAAAGGTGGTTCATTTACACAATGGAGTACTACTCAGCTATTAAGAATGAGAATATCCTGAGTTTTGCAGGCAAATGGATGGAACTAAAAAATACCATCCTGCATGAGATAACTGAGATCCAAAGGGACATGCATGGTATGTACTCACTAATAAGTGGATATTAGCCAAAGAAAAATTACAGAATACACAAGATACAGTCCACAGAACTCAAAAAGATCAGCAAGCTGAAGGGCCCAAGTGAGGATGCCTCAGTCCCACTTGGGAGGGAGAAGAAAGCAACCACATGTAGGAAGGGAAGGGGGGACCTGGGATGAAAACAGGACAGGTTAGGGGGGAAGGGGGAACATGATCTAATAATGTCTTTTAAAAAACAAGGCTGATCACTTGAATTTCAAGAACTTATTAAAAGCTTCCTGAAGCTATTCTAGCTAGTCTAGATTTTAAAGTTTTGTTTATCCAGGTCCTTACATACATTATTTCTACTTTCCATTTTCTATTTAGAAAACAGAGACATGTATAATAAATAATAAAGGCTATCAAGTATTATGGACTGGTTACAGCTTTATAAGAAAAGTGAATTTTCTAAGCATTAAATTCTGGGCACATGAGAGATATAGTTCCTGATTTCTGTTCCAAACTAGCCTCATACAGTATGAGTTTCTTTGCATTCACATTTGCTGATCTTCCTTTGTTACTACACCAATGCTACAGCCTTGATCATGTAGTAGTAAAATACTGAGATATGCCATAAAAATATTCTCTAATCTTATTTCCTGAAACCATGAGAAATTAGTTCAAACTATAAAACTTGCTCAACAAATGTAAAAGTGGTGTTATATTTAGCAATGGCAGAAACCATTTCACATATAGAGACTTTGTTTTCTATGAGCTAAGATTTCTCCACAGAGTGAAAGCTACTTTCATATTTGGTAAGACTGATGAACTCCATAACAGGTTATTATGTCTTCTTGGCTCTGCCAGAACTCTCCTGACTTGATGCCAGTGACATGGTGTTTATTTTCCCCTGGGATGTTACCCATTATAGTGTCTTTAGACAAATACTAGAATAATCATGATGAAAATATGCTTGCAAGTAATGATAGGCTTTTAGGTAACCATAAGATTAACTAGCTGAATTCCATCTCTTTCAGTCCTTGCTGCATATAACACCAGGAAATGAAAGAAGCATAAAATGTCTAGTAAACTTTCCCAGTAGACACTGTATCTATTTTAAGTTATAGTACTCCTTAGAGATGGCACATGTTTCTATGTAGAGCTACACATCTCGAGCACTAAGTGGAGTGAGGGCTGGGGGCTTTTGTAGACATCACACACATTGCTTGGAGCAGCCTGAGAGTCAATACTTCCAGATTGTTCTTATTCTTTTCACAGAATATCACAAAGAATATGTAGCTGCAGGGGAAACTTGGACTTTGAAAACTATATGTAGTACCATATCAAAGAGTTGTATGAATTCCAAACACTAAAATCGGTCTACATTTATTTTATTTTATTTGTGTGTGTGTATGAGAGAAAGAGTGACAGGGACAGAGCAAGACAAACAGATAGAGAGACAGAGAGACAGACAGAGATGGAGTGAGAGACAGAGAAACAGACAGAAACAGAGAGAGAGAGAGAGAGAGAGAGAGAGAGAGAGAGAGCACAGAAAGTGTTTATGCCTATGTACCACAGAGTAAGTGGAAAACTTGAGGTGATAACACATTTGTTCCATCATATGAAGCCCAGGTATCTCAAACTCAGGTTGTAAGATATGATGGCAAGGATGCTTTGAGACATCTGATCAATACTGAGAACTATTTACAAGCATCAATACTACACAGTTTGAATATTAAATATCTAAGCCTTAGCATTAACTCATGAAAACTGATTCATTTATACAAAACATGCAATTTCCAATGTTACTTCTTATTTTATTTGCAGTGATAAAAAAGTCAGCATTTTTAAAAATTAAAGATGTCACTCTTACACTAGGCCTTTTAAGGAATGCTCACTTTTAAATTCCTATAAACTGACTCATTACATTAGGTTCTTTATCATATAATCCTCTTTATACCTCTCTAGAGATGTCAACATTTTAATCCCCAGACATTTTAATGTGAATGAAGACTCATGTTACTTAGATAATTGATCATTTATTTTTACTAATAATCCACATTTTATTCATAGAATTCAGGAATGAATATCTCAACATTTTTATAGTACTATGTAGTTGATAAATGAGAAAATACAAGAATTATTATACTACTAAAATAAATCAGCATTTTAAAAATATATTCTTAGTGGTTTGCACTGGCCAAATTGTTGTAGCATCTTTGATCAATTGCAACAGAAAATTGAGCTATCATTTTCACCCAAGAAATACATAATTGACTCTATTTTTTACTTATTCTTGAATATATATATATATATATATATATATATATATCCTTAAAATAGATTGTTAATTAACCAAACAGTACATAGCTACTGTCTATTCTGTGCCAGATGACATGCCTACCACTGTATATAGAGAACTATAGGCAGCACCATCTTTAATTTAAGTGTCATAAACTGATGCTAAGGAAAAAGTAAATGTCTAGAGGTATAAGGGTAAGGAACTTATGGATTAGGGAAGCATCCTATAGAAAGGATGTGTTTGTGAGCCTTATTTATAGACTCATTCTCTGATCACCTTAATGATGTTTTAGATGGTTAATTTATTTGTCTGGTGAGCAAAATTAGTTCAATACATCTACACAATCTATTATTGCTTGGCCTTGTAAATGATATTTTATTCTGTAGTAAGGAAGGTTTCAAATGACTCTAAAATGAATTGATCAGGGTAAAGATATAGGTTAGTTTTACAGTCTTACAAGTCAATCTTTTTTTACTTTTTAAAAAAATTCACTATATAGCCCTATCTGGCCTGGAAATTTCTATGTAGATGATGCTCACTTGAAACTCACTGAAATCCCTTTGCTTCTACCTCCTGAATACTGGAAACAAAGGTACTAAAACTTCCTCTCCTTGTCAACCTAGTTTATTTACACACAACACCAATGACAAGAATTAAAATTGTGTGTGTGTGTACCAATACCAGGCACGTGCACACTTTTAATCCCAGGACTTGGGAGGCAGAGGCAGGTGTGATGGCTTATATATGCTTAGCCTAGGATGTTGCTCTATGAGGAGGTGTAGCCTTGTTGGAGTAGGTATGTTACTGTGGGTGTGGGATTTAATACCCTCTTCCTAGCTGCCTGGAATCTAGTCTTCTCTAGGAGTCTTCAGATGATGATNCTGTGACTATGCAAATGAGTATGCCAAGGACCTGCAGGGCTTGCTTTGTTTTTGCTCCAGTAGCAGCTCAAGCAAAATTTTGGTATGGCCTCAGATTACTACCTGTGAATCCGGATTTATGGCTATGTCAGTAAATGATGCTCATTTTATGTTTATACAGAAAGTGTGTGAAATCAAGCTTTGATTCTGGACCAGATTTTTAAGACACATCTGGGAGGTGAGAATGAATTCTTTGGTGAGCTCTTGTTGATCCCTGGACCACTAGGGCTTAGTCTGGTTTAGCCCATTCCAGAGGCACCCTTCTTCTACTGGCACCACAGATTGTTTAGGTGGGTCCACATTACTGAAGAACAAGAAAAGGACCACACTTGAGTAATGCTACTCCTTCAGAGACTTAATGAAAGGGAGTTTGAAGGCCAGAAGATGATGAAGGGTGTCTCACACATGATACTCTTATTTTTTCTTACTATTCAAAAGGAGACTCTATATGACAATGTGGAAATTAGAGGTTTACTACTTATTCTTATGTAGAGCTCTCTATTTTATCAACACCATATTTACATCAGTCAGTTGTTTTAGCTTAGGAAACATTTTAAACTAGCACAGTTTATATTATGGAAAGGCTATATACACCTGTTCTTAGCTAAAGAATTTGAAATAGAAAGTGACATTTACTACTGGAGATAAACCTCTCCACAATCCCAATTGTGAGCAAAAACCACTTACATATTATAGAAGAGACTGCCATGCATGTACTTGAACTTATGTGTAGGACCAAGGTACACAATTTTTCACAAAAAATAGCCAGACAACACTTAAAAATGAAATGCCTAAAAAAAAAGAAGCCAATAAAAAACAGGCATGAAGCATTTACCATCACTATGTGTGTCTGATGCAGTGGGTTGGGTATTGACTGAAACTATTCATTAATGCTTGCTGAGAGGAACGTAGGATCATGTGAGAGCAAGCAGTTGGACTGTTGAAGAAACAGCCTAGTGGAATGTGTTTATGTCACTGGGGGTACCAGCACGGTCAGGTTATTTTAATTATTATAATATACTGGTTAGTTCCTGTGAAAGCATTGTGTTAAGACCAACAAGTTGGGATTGAATCTCTATCTTCTCATATTGCCAGATTAGATATGTCTCCATATCTAATTTTTACCACCACCATAGTTGTCAACCACAGACAGTCTGTTTTTTGAGATCCACCAGTCAGTGTGCCTGATTATGGACTTCTGGCTCCCATGCTATGAGCTGAAGAAATTTCCTCTCTTCTTTATAATGTGCTCAGCCTCAACTAGTTTAATATATAGCATCAGGAAACAGATAGTGACACTTTACTAAAAAGGAAATCACAGCTTTCTGGTGATGTGTTATCCCTTCAATTATTTCCTCCACATACTTCCCTTAGTGACATAATACAGTTGTAACAGGTCAGCATCAGAAAAGTTACATTGAGTCTACATTTGTAACAGTTTGGTTCTATCTCTGAAGGTTAGAGCTCCTAAGCACATCTCTCAATATAAGCTCCAATTAATTCAATCCTCTGGCAAGATGGGTCACATCACAGGAAGAGAAGAGGAGGAAGCTCTAAGCACATTGACCTCATCAGGACTCAGCCCACCACCTGACACTTGTGCCCATGTTCACGGGCTGATTAATGAGCTGTCACTTTAGTTGTTGACTGGTGAATTATTTATACTTATAAACCACTAAATAATTTAAAGCTGATATCTTAAATTACAGCTGAGCGTGACAAGAAGAAGGTGGCTGCAGACTGCAGGTGGAGATCAGTGGCCTTGTTGCCAGGGCACCTTTGAACACCAGGCCTGCTGACTAGTCTCCAGGAGAAAAATGGCAAAAAAAAGTGGCAGTTTGGCACAGCACATTTAAGAGAACGATATGCCTCAGCAATCAAGGAAAACACTGCTTTGGACAAAATCAACCATGGAATTTCTTCGAAGGACATTAAAATTTTATAGGAAGCAAAAATCATCAGCTTCAAACATGGCCAGTAAATCATGGCAGACTGCATTTTAAACTTTAACTTACAAACATTTAACATGTTCTGTGACTGCAGATGGTGTGGGTATGTCCACCCCTGGCTATAGAATTTGGTTTTGTTTTTCTTTCACAGGACAGCAAGTACAACTTAGAAATGAAATATTTATTAACGCAGTAGGAATGGACTGCAGAGCAGTCAGCACAGGCAAGGCAAGGGAATTGCTGACAAGTAACAGGGTAGTGGGCTTGAGAAGAAGAAAAGTCAGAGTTGGAAAAGCTACATACAGCAGCTCATTGATGCCACCAAAACCATTCCAGAGTTAGCTAGGAAATCAAGACCCATTATCTTTACAAGGTTCAAGTCCTAACAAATCACTAAAATATATGTTATACAAATGAGGAGTGGCTGTATTTTAAGACAGCATTTCTGTTAATTTAAGGCTCTTTTGAGATTGTTCTTAAAGACCAAGACTCAAGTGTTTGTGGTATGGCTGCTCCTATAGAACATCGTGTACTGTTCATGAGGATCTTTTGCATAGGTCTTCTTGTTCTTTAGAAACAAAAGCAAGGTAACAGTATATACTTGTTATAATGATTTCTTAATAACTAACTTACTTTACTACTAATCTAAAATCACTATGACTTTCCTGCTATCTTAGTCAGGGTTTCTATTCCTGCACAAACATCATGACCAAGAAGCAATTTGGGAAGTAAAGGGTTTATTCAGCTTATATTTCCACATTACTGTTCATCATGAGAAGAAGTCAGGACTGGAACTGAAGCAGGTCAGGAAGCAGGAGCTGATGCAGAGGCTATGGAGGGATATTTCTTACTGGTTTGCTCAGCTTGCTCTCTTATAGAATCCAAGACTAGCAACCCAGGGATGGCACCACCCATAATGGGTCCTCCCCTTTGATCACCAACTGAGAAAATGCCCCACAGCTGGATCTCACAGAGGCACTTCCCAAACTGAAGCTCTTTCTCTGTGATAACTCCAGCCTATGTCAAGTTGACATACAAAACCAGCCAGTACACCTGTCTCTTGTGGGTTAAAATGGTGTCTACCACAGGGATAGGGTGGCTCATGAAGACAGGACATAGGAAGTCTTGACTCAAGCTGTGAGAAGTCGCATAGTCTGAGGTTCCCACAGAACTTCTGGAGTTCTGCTCAGACTCTTGGGAGCCACAGATGCTGTTGGGTGCCATGGAAGAGTGGGCTTTGGGGTCTCCAGGCCGCACAGAGGTTAAGGATGTCAGGTTCTCACTCTTAGGCACCTCAGATGCGCATGGAAAGTTCTCCATCCTCTTTAGACCAGATACACCATGAGGAAACAGTAGATAAAAGCAACACTATGAGGATTCCAGACATTAGCTTGCCACCAAATTGTGTAAGATGCAACAGAATGGCTTTCTTTTTTGCTGAAATGAAAGAATTAAATAGGACTGAAGAGAGCTTAATAGGCAAAATGTGCAAGATACAATTGACAATTGCTTGTCATCCCATGAAAGAAGAAATGACAACTTTCATTAGAAAGATCTCGGTAGCAGCTGTGAGGCGAGGTAAGGTTCAGAGCATCAGAAAGTGTCTTCTGTACTCACAAAAGTGCCTCAACTGACTATTTAAAAATCTCTTAAAACAAATGATTTTTTAAAAGGAAATTTTAGGAATGAAATAGAAGTTTAAAAAAACAAAACAAAACAGAAAGTCAAAAGGAATTTCCAAAACACCAATGTAGACAATACTGGTTCTATGTATGCAATTTGGATCAAACAAATATCAAAGTTATAACTTTAAACTTTATCTGTGTGAAATGTTTATTCTTATTATCCATCAATTAATACAGGACAAAATGGAACCATATGGAATGAGTCTTACGTCCACTAGTTTGGTTTGATCTTCCCATATGATTTATGTCGTTATTGCATCAATAGGCATATCCTTTTGGAAAGCCATCATTGTAGCTCAGAGAGTACACATCTGGGTAGTTTTGATGATCACTTTCTCCTCCTGTTTTGTATACAGGACATTTCAGGTGTCTGGAAGCTAGGTAACTAGACTTCTCTATGTTCTATAACACAAGTGTGTGTACTCTGCACACACTTAAGTTAAGTTCTAGATGGTAGCCACCAGCATTGGCAATTGGCTGGGGAGGTCTAGGTGATCCTACTGGCCAACAACTCAACTGCATGTAACCTATTCCTCATACTGGCATTTCTACTCGTTAACATATGGTATCTAGTTGGAGATTTCCCCTCCTAAATATAAGGTAACTCTACTTAAATTATTTTTTATGTGTATGTGCATGTATTTTGTGAAGCTTCTATTATATTAGGTTTCCATGTGTCTTTATTGCTAGTTTATCCCTCCTTATATTCCTATGCATTCTCCATCTCTAAAAGATACATCACTAAAAGTTATGGAAAAAAAATTATTCAGTCAAACTGATTTTTCTGAGTCAATAATATTCCACTGTCAAAGGAGGACACAGTGGAACTCTTCATAAAAGCTTATCATGTAGCTAAACCATTAATAATCTTTTCCAGGAACTGACAGCTTAGCCATGTGGAAAAGGAAGTGTGTGAGATAATGTCTGCCATCCCAGAAGAAAAGAGACTTTAATGCAGACACAAAGCTATAAGAATCTAGCAAAATAAATAAAAGCAACCATTTATAACCTAACACTGGTTAAAAAGGTATTAAAATTCACATCAATAACAGAACCCACAAAAAAAGAACTGGTCGATAAACTAAACCCCAAATTTTAAGACATCTGAAAAATGTTACTCAGCTTTATGTTCTGTAATAAAATACCAGAGGCAATCAGTGTAATAAATGGAAGTTTGTGCTGGTTTAGACTATCAGAAGTTACATGATATACTAACTCACCATTGTATAGCTATGTTGGCGAAGTACATTAGAGCAAAAACATGTGGCAAAAAACACCACTCACTTCCTAAAGACAAGAATGGAAAAACAGAGAAACAGTATCAGATAGAGGTCTTAATATCATCTTTAGTTACAAACCCTGAATGACATAATTTATTTTCAATAGGCCCCACCTCCTAAAGTTTTTTCTACCTCATAATAGAACTATGAGTTGATGACCAAGCTTAAAATCTTCCCAACACTTCTTTGGTGGACAACCTTCAGAAGGTCCAGGGTTCATGTCCCTGTTCAGGCGCCATCTTCCTCAGACTGGACTCAGTCAGTCCTTCAACCCATGGGAACCAGGATACTAGTACAGGTGAGAAAGGAGTCAGCGGGTGGCAAAACAGACAAGGACACCAGAAAAAGTGCTGCATTTGAATGTAACTTCTCAAAGTGAGCACCAGACTTATAATACAGAAGAAAAACAAAAAAAGCTAGGCAAATACATCAGCCAAGGTACATTGAGATACATATGGTTTTTAACACAAAACAAAGAAAATGCATATATAAAAAGCTGACAGGAGCCAGGCAGTGTTTACAACTGAGATAGGAACAGCCTTATCTAAAATAAGCTAATCACAGGAGCCAGGTAAAAGGTCTGATGCAATGCTAGTCTAATGTTAAACCCACCACCAGGGGTCCCTTAGTAAATACCTAATTATGCTATTCCTCTGGGCCTAGAGAAAAACATGCACCAGGGTAATTCCATTCTACTAACCCTTTCATGAATAATACAATACTTCAGTTCCTCCTAAAACCACAACCTATCTTCTTTCTATTATTATGTAATGTAGGCTGCCATTCATGTCTGTAATGAGAATTCTAAGTTTACTATTTTGAACTAGACCTGAGAATACTAGCTCCTATCCAGCAAACTGAGATGCCTGATTACTAACTGTCAACACTGAGGCATTTTGTCTGGATGAATAACATTCTTAGGAAATTCTAAGCCCAGCATCAACTCAAGGACTGCCTAGGACTTGGTGAAGACCAGGCAGTAAAATTCAACCTGATTTAGTTATTAGTAAAATCATTTCTTGAAGGCACCTATAATAAAACAATACTGAAAGAAAATACACAGATCCATACACCAACTAATGCAGAGACAGTTTTGGATCATTCGTGCCAAAGTCCCAGGAGACTGAGTTTCCATGAAAATCTTTGCCTCAGGACTGTATCCAAGCCTTTAGGCCTGTCACACAGTCTTCTCTGGAGTGGGTATGGCACATAACAAGTCATCTTAATGATTCTCTGAAGTCTTTAAAGTCTAATCGCAAGCTACCAACTTGAAGAAAGAATTTGCTGCCCATCTCTGACTTGAGTTGGTGTCTAGAAGATATAACCATTAGTCTCCACAGCCAATATCCAAATACTTCAGTGTAGAACTGGCAAACCATGATGAGACATTTAGATAATGAAACAAATGGGCAAGCACCAGATAAGGGCATTACAAGTCATTTAGTTAATTGACACTCTCTGTACTCCCAGATTGTTGTACAATGTAATTTTGTTAAGACCTGGGACATGTTCCCAATGTTATAAAATAAATCAAGCAACACAGAAAGCAAAGTCAGGAATGATGGTGCATATCTGCTATCATAGAATTCAAGAGGCTAAGCTAAGGAGATTGATTGCGTAAGTTAACTTGGCCTACACAGTGAGACCCTGTCTAGTAAAACAACAGCAGTTAAGTAACAAATAGATATCAGGGAAGATGAATGAAAAGTCACAATAAGGTATCACTGTCTAACATATTGATGAAATCATCAAGCAGAAGCGGTTACAACATCAAATGTTGGTTAAGATGGCAGGAAACTGGCCATCTCCAAATTTGTAGTGGGAAAGTAAGTTGCAGACTCACTTAGAAAAAAAAGGTTGGAAATTTCTTGTGAAATTTAAGATTCAGTTCCCCAGCACAGCATTTGGACTTTGGGTAGTTGATTGGTCCCAGAAACTAAAAAAATAGTTTGCAAGAATCCTTGTCTAAATTTCTTCTTAAATATTTTTATTTATTATGGCCCCAAACTGGAAAGAGTTCAGCTGTCTTTTTTTTTTCTTCAATTTTTTTTATTAGATATTTTCTTAATTTACATTTCAAATGCTATTCCGAAAGTCCCCTCCCCCCTCCCCCCCTCCCTGCTCCCTGTCCACCCACTCCCAATTCTTGGCACTGTCGTTACCCTGTATTGGGGCATATAAGGATTGCAGTACCAAGGGGCCTCTCTTCCCAATGATGGCCAACTAGGCCATCTTCTGCTACATATGGAGCTAGAGACACGAGTTCTGGGGGTTCTGGTTAGTTCATATTGTTGATCCTCTTCTAGGGTTGCAGACCCCTTCAGCTCCTAGGGTTCTATCTCTAGCTTCTCCATTGTGGGCCCTGTGTTCCCTCTTATAGATGATTATGAGCATCCACTTTTGTATGAGACAGCTATATCAGGGTCCCTTAAGTAGGCACTAGCTGTCCTATGCCATAGTGTCTGAGTTTAATGACTGATTATGGGATGGATCCCCCATGGTGGGGTAGTCTCTGTATTGTCCATCCTTTCATCTTAGCTCTAAACTTTGTCTCTGTAACTCCTTTCATGGGTATTTTGTTTTCTCTTCACAGGAGGAATGAAGTATCCACGCCCTGCCCTGGTCTTCCTTCTTGATTTTCTTGTGTTTTTCAAATTGTATCTTGGATATTCTAAGTTTCTGGGCTAATATCCATTTATCAGTGAGTGCATATCCAATGACTTCTTTTGTGATTGGGTTACCTCACTAAGGATTATATCCTCCAGATACATCCATTTGCCCAAGAATTTCATAAATTCATTTTTTTAATCAGCTGTCTTTCAATAGATTAGGAGTTGACTGAATCAGGGTCTTAGAAATGAAAATTGCACAATAAGAAGTGTTGAAGCATTTTGTGAAGTTTTATTACCCTTCCAAAGACTGCCATAGCTAGCCTTCCATGCACTGATGAGTAATTATGAATTTTTACTTGTCTTGTCTAAGTTATTTACTTTACCTTCAGAAAAGATCTGATTTCCTTGCAAGGCTTAACTTGAATATTCTAGTTGGCTTATTGAGTGTCTTAGGGTATTACTGCTGTGAACAGATACCATGGCCAAGGCAACTTGTAGACAATACTTAATTTGGGCTGGCTTACATCTTCAGAGGTTCAGTACATTATCATCAATGTGTGAATATGGCAGAGTCCTGGTAGTGTACAGCATGGTGTAGGTGGAGCTGAGAGTTCTACATCATCATCTGAAGGCAGCTAGGATGAAGGATTTAAAGCTCAAGCCCACAATGGCACACCTAAAACAAGGCCACGCCTCCAAATAGTGGCACTCCCTGAGCTAGGCATATATAAGTCATCACATTCCACTCCCTGGCACCCATAGGCTTGTTCAAACATATGAGTCTGGGGGGGGCATACCTAAACATAGCATAGTGTGAAATACATTTAATACAACTTCAAAAGTCCCCATAGTTTATAACAGTCTCAACAATGTAAAAAATCCAAAGTTTAAAGTCTCTTCTCAGATCCTTCCAATTACTAAACTGTCATCCCCAAAGCAAGACAGGAAACCAGTTGGGCAAACTCCTCTCCATCTCCATGTCTGATGTCAAAGCAGACTTTAGATCTACAACTTCTTTTATAGCTTTGTTGACTGCAACAAACTTCTTTCTCCTGGGCTGGTTCCACTTCCTGTTAGCAGCTTTCCTTGGCAGATATCCCACAGTTTTGACATCTCTATCATCTTGGGGACTCTAAGGCAATTTCAACTTTATAGCCTCTTGTTCCAATGTCTGGAATCTATACACAGTCTTCTGGGCTCCTCTAAAGGGCTTGGGTCACTTTACCTCTGCCCTCTGTACCACTCTGAGCTCTGATTGACTATACTGCATTGTGGTTGATGTTCCTGGTGATTATCCCATGGTACTGGCATCTCTAACTTGGTGGGGTTTCTCACTGAAATAAGGCTTTATCTATAGGCTATCATAGGCTCCCTTTATAGTACCAAGCCTCAACTTCTTTGCATGGCCCTTCAGTCCTGGGCCTTCAACTGAAACTGAGGCTGCATCTTCACCAATGGCCTTCTATGGCCTTTCAGGACCCCTTCATGCTGTCAAAACCAGTACCACCTGGGCGACTCTTACACATCACCAAGTACAGCTGCATCATGAGATACAACATTGGCTATTTCTGGAACACAACTTCTTTGTGCTCTCAGAGAACACTTCCCAGAAGATTTCACCCTAATGATGCTGGTCTCTTCTTAGTCACTGCTACTTTCTTAGCTCCATAACCAGTATCAATTGTCCCAGTAGTCTCCTTCTCCTCTTGACCATAAAGCCAGAGCCAAATTGGTGAAACTGCTGAGTTCTGCCACTTGCTGGAGCTATAATATGGCACATTTTTTCAATTACATTATCACCAGCTTTATGTTTCATTTATTCTCTGTCTAAGCTCAGCTGACCTGGATCTTGCTCTGTAGATTGACCTTGAACTCAGAGATCTGCATGCCTGTCTCCTGGGATTAAAAGTGTATACCAACATACCTGGACTTAAGCTTTTTTTCACCTAGAACTTCCTCTATCCAAAGCTGTCCTTCAACTCAGAGATGTGCTTGGCTCTATCTCCTGGAACTAAAGATCCCATTCCTGGATATAAACTTAGCTGGGTAAGATCTTGCCCCAAAGTCCCACACCCTTACTCTGCTACTTTCTGAAACACAGGATTTGGCTCCATTTCGCTTCCTGGTACCCTTTAATACTAGAACCATACATTTTTATAATTTTCCTTCTAACCTTGCTATGCTTGTTCAAAATGCTCTTCATGAGACTTAGCCAGAAAATTAAGTCTCTGTTGGGCTTTTTTGAGAAATCCTTTGTCAATGCAATTAATCTAATTCTCTTTACTTTAGCCTTGGGTAGATTCTTCAGTCAAAGGCTAAAAGCAGCTATATGGTTCACTAAAATTCTACAAAACCAGTCTCTAGGCCATGCATTGAAATTCTCCACTGAAACCTCTCAGGCCAGGTATTCACAGTTCAAACCACTCTTAGCAATGAAGTCTTCCATGTTCCTACTAGGATGGCCCATTCAGCCCCACTTAAAGCATTCAACTACTTTCCAAATCCAATGTCCAGATATCCACATTCTTCTAAACAAAAGCATGGTCAGGACCACTACAGCAATACCGCAGTCCCTGGCACTACATATTGTCTTAGTTAAGGTTTCACTGCTGTGAAAAGACTCCATGACAAAGCAACTCTTATAAAGACAACGTTTAATAAGGGCTAGCTTAAAGGTTCTGAGACCATTGTCATCAAAGTGGGAGCATGGCAGAGTCCAGGCAGGCATGGTACAGGTGGAGCTGAGAGTTCTACATCTTCATCTGAAGGAGTAATGTGGATGATAAGATTGCAGAGGATCACAGCACCAAGTTGAAGGAGCCTTTACTAATAGAGTGTATGCATAAAACAAAATTCTACTGTCTACTGACTTCTGACAAAAAAAGACAAAACTTGCTATAGAACACTCAAGAAAGAGTAGTTACAATTTTTGTGAATTGGAAAGAGGATACAGTAGGCTATGCTATCTCAGAATATAGCAGGTATTTCTAAAAGACACTCTTTAAAAGTAGCAAGCAATTTCAGAAACTTAGATAAGCAGCTAGTCATTGAAATGGAGAAGAAAAATTCACAATAACTGAGCTATGAAATCAGAGTGGATGCCCCTCTCTTGATGAATGAAATACATAATAGACAATGGAATTTACTCAGGCATATGGAATGTAATTATGTCATTTGTGAGGAAATTGATGGAGCTGGAGATCATCATGTTAAGTCAAATAAGCCAGACCCAGAAAGACAAATAATCATGGACTTGGGGTGTCAGGTTTAATATGTAGGTTTTTTTTTTTTAATTCATAAAATATATGAAGAAGGGTTTATGGGAAGATGAAGGAAACAGCTGGAGGAA
Source organism: Mus minutoides (assembly GCA_902729485.2). Taxonomy (NCBI): domain Eukaryota; kingdom Metazoa; phylum Chordata; class Mammalia; order Rodentia; family Muridae; genus Mus; species Mus minutoides. The sequence continues at coordinate 54,379 of CACVCL010018794.1, read as the reverse complement.
GAGATGATGACAGCAGAGAGGCAGGTGAATGTGAGCAGCATGTATGTTATACCTGTATAAAAAGGTCAAGACAGAAATTATCACTTTGTGCAATTAATATGTACCATTAATAAATAATTTGATAAAATATGAAATATGACTTCTCTGCTCAATTCATTACTTATGTGTGTATCTTCATTTAGGGACTCATTTTGGGTTAGCCTTCTGTGGTGTTCTTGACCTGTGGAATTATCTGGACACAGGTCCAGAGTATGTTTTCACTCTCCCTATGTGCTTCAGAATTGTTGCTAATGTTCAGCCTTCCAGCCTAAAAACGGTTCTGCTTCTTTCCCATTTGCTTTTAATTCTACTCTTCTCCTATGGTGCAAACTACAGACACTGTGGACCACTGTTTATTTTGCATCCTTACCCATAGCATCTTGGCTTCAAATTTAGGTCCCTGAGCCATCTAACTTGTTGTGCTAACCAAGTTAAATCCCAGAGCTCAGAGCAGCTACGGGGAAGGCTTCCTACATCTCTTCCCAGCGCTGTAATTGAAATTAAAGTAAATTATTCACACAGTGCACATTAACGTTGGCACAGCTCCTCTGTCTTCTTCCCAAATGACATTATGAGTTATGCCAAACTCAACTCATTTCCATTTTTGATATGTTTAACGAGTGGTAGATGAAGAGAATACTATTGGTGCAGTATAACTTAATTTTAGTTGGGCATTTAGGGAAAACAATGACTCTAACTTCTCTTTTGGACAGGACAGGTAAGTGCCAACCACAGAATAGAAAAGTAACAACAACAATAACAACAACAACAACAACAAAATGGTCAGTAGTTGAATATCTGTTCCAGAACTCAGGACACTGTTTCTATTTGTTTATTCAATATTTTTCTATTGACCAATCCTTGATCAATAATGTCATTAACAGCATAATTATGGTTTACATGTATGTATTTGCACTCGTGTAAATTTGAGATGAAAGAAGATTCTAGGAAAAGAAGCTAAACTATCACAAAAGAACTACATCTTGAAACGGTAGTTTTGGTAATATTCTTAGTTATAAATAGATAATGGCTTAAATGTATTAGTGCTCAATATGAACAAAGGCCATACTGTAGCTACAGCATACCTTTGAGGTTGGATGCCAAGATATACAACTGTTGTTTTTCTCTTCTCTCTCTCTCTCTCTCTCTCTCTCTCTCTCTCTCTCTCTCTCTCTCTCCTCCCTTTCCTTATAATCCAGAGTAATGAGGGATGAATGGAAATAAACGGTTGATCTTTTCAAATGTCATCTCTGAGTGATAGAGCTATGTCTATTTTCTTTTTTATTTTATTTTATTATTATTATTATTATTTTGGTTTTTTGAGACAGGGTTTCTCTGTATAGCCCTGGCTGTCCTGGAACTCACTTTGTAGACCAGGCTGGCCTCGAACTCAGAAATCTGCCTGCCTCTGCCTCCCGAGTGCTGGGATTAAAGGCTTGCGCCAATTGAACAAGCAGTGTGGCCTGTTGGATGATATATTTGTTCATTTAAAATCTACTTTCTACTATAATAATGATGATAGATAAGCCTGCATGAGAATGTAGAAAGGAACCACTATGTCACTGTTGGGTGGAAAATCAAAGGGAGGATCCTTAGAACTTCATAAATATAATTGTCCTATAATTCTCCTCAAACTGATCATTATGTTGAAGGGATAGTCCATGTTCATGAAAGGAGTGTTTACAAGTACTAGGCTATATATAGATTCAACTTAAGTTCTAATGACCTATTAGCCGGACAGGAAAAGGTAATATAGATTACAATGAACTTCACCTGCTTGCAGTTACTCTAAGTGTAGTGGAGTGGCTAAGAGAATGATAGGAGTCTGGGGAGATGTGTGATACTGCTCCTAGGATGTTATTTCACCATTAAAAGAATGTGTTCAGGAGAGCTATTGTTCAGCATGATGATATTGTCATTGACGATATATTACGTCTTGAAAAAAAAGAGTTCCTTACTAGGAGTACAGTATATAAGCAAGGCCAGGCCTTCCTTTCTTTCTTTCTTTCTTTCTTTCTTTCTTTCTTTCTTTCTTTCTTTCTTTCTTTCTTTCTTTCTTTCTTTCTTTTATTAGAGAAATTCTTCATTTACATTTCAAGTGTTATCCCAAAAGTCCCCTATACCCATCCCCCCACCCTGCTCCCCCACCCTCCCCCTCCCACTATTTGGCCCTGGCATTCCCCTGTACTGGGGCACACAAACATTGCTAGACCAAGGGCCTTTCTTCCCGAATAATGGCCAACTAGGCCATCTTCTAATACATATGCAGCTAGAGACATGAGCTCTGGGGGTTCTGATTATTTCATATTGTTGTTCCATCTATAAGGTTGCAGACCCCTACAGCTCTTGGGTACTCTCTAGCTCCTACATTGGGGACCCTGTGTTCTGCCCTATAGATGGTTGTGAGCATCCACTTCTGTATTTTTCAGGGACTGTCAAAGCCTTCCAGGAGACAGCTATATCAGGGTAGACCAGGCCTTTAATAATTAGCAACACTCAACTTCTCATTAGGTATGTACACTTCAAAACAGCTTATGTATATACAAATGCAATAGTCTTGATTGATTTAAAAGTATTTTTTAAGAGACAGCATTATGGGTAAAATGAAAATACAGTTTAAAAAATGAAGCAATGGATCAGCAGTTAAGACATCCCTTGCTGTTCTTTCAAAGGACCCAGGTTTGTGTCTCAGCACTCACATGGTGGCAAACAGCATTTGTAATTCCAGTTGTAGGGAATATGATACCCACTTCTGGCTTCTGTGGCCACAAGTCATTCATATTGTGAACACACAAACATGCAGGCAAAACACTAATAAACATAAAATTAAAATTAAAAATAGATATATGAGAAAAGTTTAGGTAAAGTTCTTCATTGCAAATTCAGGGCCAAGTGAATGGGACAGGAAGCTATGTTTTACTCCATGTCACTTTTACTCCTCAGAGCAAACGGGCACGGCTACTAAGGATTGAAGCCTTAATTAACCCTGTAGGCTACATCACATGTTAGAGAATATTAATGTGTGCTCTCATTCTTTCTAAGAATTTGGTTCCTTATACCCATTAGAATATCTTCTTCCCTGCAGCTGGGATTTTCGTCCAGCTGCTCCAGGGATCTTCCTTGCCAGAACCAAGGATATTGTGTCTAACTGGGACCCAGATCCCCACAGCCATGAGTGAGGTGAGGTGTTCAGGACTGAGACCTGTGCAGACAGAACAGGTGTCTTCTAAGACTCACCACTGTTTCATGAAGGCTCTGATCTTTTATTTAGCATTAAGGTTACTGACACCTCCGAGCATGTCTATGTGTCCTGGTTGAAAGCTTTGTAGTATTCCTGCTTCTTTCTTAGTATTTTTTTTTCTGGTAGTAAAACTTTACAACTTTCCCCTTAAACCAAGAGAATCGCTGAAAATTAAATATAGGCTAGCAACAGGGAAAAAAAATTTTAAAAAAAGGAGAAAAACTGTCCTTTACACAGAAAGAAAGCAGTCATAATATTGAATTCTACTGTTTAATGAGATATTTAAATTACATATAATCAAGGGGAACCTATTATTTTCAATGATTTAAGGGCTCCCATATGAAAGATGAGATACAGGAGTCTCAGAAGACATTCTTGCAGTCTGTCTTCCTCCGACTCTAAAAGAGCTTTGGAGAGATCAGTGAACATCAGCTTTCTCTGCTTCCCTTCTATTGCCAAGTGCAGGCGATCGTCTGTGTTCTTTTCTCATCAGGATGTCCTTCTTCAAGATCTTTCACCTGACCTCTCTGTAGATCAGAAGAACTGTGACCTTCAGCAGGCCGCTAGGCTACAGGCCTTCATGTCTGATAAAAATCACCGAAAGGACTGGTCTAGACAGTGTGGCTCAGTCTTATTTTTTACTTCTTTTATGTTTTTTTTTTTTTAATTTTAAAACTTGTACTATTTTTTATTATGTGTGAGTGTATTTGTATGTCTCTCTGTGTGTGTATGTACATACATGCATACATTTGCACACTTATAGCAACATGTGTGTGAAAGTCAGAGGGAAACTTGGGGGAGTCAGTTCTCCTATCTGATGTGGGTTCTAGACATTAAACTCAAGTTTCCAGGATTGGCAAAAGAGTCCTTACCCACAAAACCATCCCATGGCTCCTTGATTTATATATTTATTTATTTATTTTCCCCCATTTTTTGTACAGATCACACTATTTTTGATAACATTCTAACCTTGAGCATCCTGCCTGGGACACAGAACCGAGTAGACATTTTGCTAACGGTGGCAGGTTTCTAGAAAGCACTCCACTCTCCTGCAGATGAGTCATTAGCCAAGATGGAAGTAGTATGGTGTAGAGAAGAGAATCTTGGGTTAAAAAGAATAGCTTTTGCCAACTGGAGGCTGTGATGGTAAACTTCAGTTGTCAAGTGGACACAATCTACAATCATCTGGGGATAAACTTTATCCAAGAGGAGTTGTGTAGGTTAGGTTGGCCTGTGGGCTTATCTATGAAACAATTGTCTTGATTATGTTCACTGAAGTGGGAAGTTCCGCCCATCCTGGAGGTGCTACGCCCTAAATTGGAGTTCTAAAGGGTAGAAAAAGTGAGCTGCACAATGAGTATGCATACTTATATTCTCTCTCTCTCTTTCTATCTCTCTCTCTCTCTCTCTCTCCTTGAATATACATGTGACAAGATGTCTCAGTTTGCTGTCTTAGTTTCTCAGGGGTGATGAATTCTATCCTGGAACTCTGAGCTAAAACAAACCCTGTCCCTTGTAAATTCCTTTTGTCAGGATATTTTATCACAGAAACAGAAATAAAACTAGGAAGGATGTGAAGTTTTGAAGTGCATGCTACCAATGTGAAGTACATTCTTGAAAAAAAAAAAACTGTTTTTAACTCAATGTGTATCTACCTTATAAATTTCAATGTGTATCTACCTCATAAATTTTGCTGACCCTGTCTGGAATCCACTCTCACCAAAAAAATCTGAATATATTATGTCACACTAGCACTTCTGGGATGTTAGCCAGGAAGTCTCTGATGATAGAAAGAAGAGGGTCAAGCTTCTGTGATCAAACACCATAGCCAAAAGGAACTTATAAAGACAAGAAAAAAAAGGGATTGTTTAAGATGAACAGTACCGGGGGATGAACCAGAATGATGGGAGACTCAAGGAGGGATTATGTTATTAACAGCAGACACAATGAGAAAAGAATAAAATTAAACTACATGGGATAAAGTTATGGGTCCTTAAAGGATGACCTCGGTGGCATCCAGAAACACCCCACCATCTCCCCTAATAGCACCAACAAGTGGGACCAAGTGTTCAGACACATGAGCATATGGAGGACATTTCTAATCGAAGACACAGTAATGCACTTAACCAGGAACTTAGGGAATGTGAGATGTGCATGGGAAGCTGAGCTCCCTGCAGGGTCACGAGTTAGAATGTGGGTGGAGGAGAACATGTGCCAGGAAAGTAGACTGGTTTCAACTGGTCAATAGTAATGACTGTGTTTCTTAGGAATTCCAACTCAACAGATCTGACGCTGTCCCCAGTAGGGGGGCCGAGAGGACTGAGGCGAAAGGAAATGTGGTCTGCTAAATTATGTGTACATTCTTGTGGGTCTGTCTTCATCTAAGATGTGTTGCATTATTGATGGCAAGGCATAAATATTTATTAACAGCACAGCATATCTTTTCTTCTAAAGAGGACAAAAAAAAAAAAAAGAAACAAAGAACACCAAAATTGAATGCACATAACTCTAAATTCTCTTTTTAAACTGCCACATGGAAATTTCTCTTGTTTAGAGTTTAGAGAGTAAGCAGGCACTGATGTGGTGGAGGTAGACCACAGACGGGCTCTTCCCGACCTACCAGACTCTTCTGTTTCCAATCTATGTGCTTTGTACACATCCATGTCTACCAAAGCCTGTGAATTATCAGAAAACTATGAATGAGCAGAGGGTCAACTCAGAGCTTAAAAATCACAATCTCATCAGGAAATTGCTTCTTCACACCGATTGAAGTGTCATTAGGAATGATGATTATTATAGTGAAAACTTATACAGAAAAAGAGTATAGCTAAATCTTTCCTATTTGTTAAGCATTCATATCAATATATATTTGTGTTCCATAGTTATCCTGAAGTAGTGATTTCAAAGTGCTTTGAAAGAAACATTATGATTTTCTACAAAATCTCTGTGAAATAATTTAAATACTCTTTTATTGACAAAATGATACTAATGGTTTTAGTATTGAAGTAATTTCTTGTTTTGTTCCTGCCAGAGATTTTTTTTAACTCAAGATTTTTTCTTCCTATATTCCTGTATGAAGATGTCACCATGAAACCCATTATGCTGGTATACACTAGTACATGCTTACACATGCTTCTTATGTATGCTAGTACCTGCTTATATATGCTCAAACCTGCTTATATATGCTAGTAGAATGAGAGTAAGAGTATAAAATGAAGGGAAGAAAGGAATGCACAAAATAACTATGAACAAAGACCCACAGACCAACTAACACTTTATTTGATAATGATTATTTGAGAAAAATTATTTACATTTTTAATGGTCTATATTTTTATCATGTCATCCCTTCTGCCATTCTTCCAATACACTCCCCTACACTTCTACCCATCCAGACTCCCCCACCTCTCTCTCTCCCTCTCCCACCCCCCCTCTCTCACACACACACACACACATACACACACACACACACACACACACACACACACACACACACACACACACAAACTGAAGGAACTTTCCATAATTCCCTTTACAAAACCACAATTACCCTGTAACTAAAACCCCACACAGATACAATAAAAAAAAAGAGAGTTATAGAACAATATTCATTATGCACATAGATTAAAAACTTCTCAATAAAATACTTGCTAACTGAATTCAGAAACATCAGAAAGATTATGCATTGTGGTTATGTTGTCTTCATTATAGAGGGCAGTGACACTGCTTCTTAAAGACACCTCACACTGCACTCAAAGACACCTCACACTGCACTCAAAGACACCTCACACTGCACTCAGACACCTCTCACTGCACTCAGACACCACACACTGCATGTAGACTCTGAACACTGCACTCAAAGACACCTCACACTGCACTCAGACACCACACACTGCATGTAGACACTGAACACTGCATCTAATAACACTGAACACTGTACTTACCAAGAATACAATGTTTCTCATATGTTACAAAAATATCTAAAATTGGATTAATACCCTAAATCATATGCAGTCTACAAATTTACATGGTTCCAAAACATCAGCCACTGGGGTTTGTTTGTTCATTCAAATTGCTTACTTTCAATTTATATTACTTTTTGCAATTTTACATATGAACATGTTGCACACTGGCTACTCTCACCTCTCGCCCACTCTCTCTAATATAAATCATTTATGTTTGAGATAGGATCTCCTACATTTCCCAATCTAGCTCTATTCCATGAATTTCCTGTCTTTGTCTCTGGAGTTCTGGGGTTGAGGGATGTGCACTGCATCCCATGGAGATAATTCTAAACAACACTGCTCTGAATTTCCACAAGAACATAGGCACTGTGCATCCATTCACTGTTCTGCCTCTACTGCCTGGCCAGAAGTAGACATGTAGGTATTGTGAGTACCCATATGTCTCAGTCAGGGTTTTTATCCCTGCACAAACACCAAGAGGAAAGTTGGGGAGAACAGGGTTTACTCAGCTTACACTTCCACATTGCTGTTCACCACCAAAGGAAGTCAGAACTGGACCTCGTACAGGGCAGGAACCTGGAGGTAAGAGCTGATGCAGAGGCCATGGAGGAATGCTGCTTACTGGATTGCTTCCCCTGGCTTGCTCAGCTTGCTTTCTTATGGAACCCAGAACCATCAGCACCACCCACAATGGGTCCTCCCACCCTTGATCACTAACTGCGAAAATATCTTACAGCTGGATCTCATGGAGGCATTTCCTCAACAGAGGCTCTCTTCTCTGTGCTAACTCCATCTTGTGCCAAGTGGACACACAAAACCAGCCAGTACACCATAGAATAAATGTGGGAGGAATGTTTGAATTTGACGTCTGTCCACCCGTCACCCACTGTGATTCAGGCTTGATCCCCACTTTTGTGCAGTTGGGAGATGGAAGAAGCTTTGTCGGTGGGTCTGTAGAAGGTACATAGTGAATCTGGACAGCCATTTAGGAAATGTGGAGACACCCATCTCCCACAGATTTCCTTTGCATTGATATACGTGTTTCCACACACATGATGTTTCCTTGTGGTATGCTGCCTTCCATTGTCTTTAGCAGAAGACAAATCAATCTTATTACACTAACTGCTGACCCTCTAAACCCATGAGCTAAATACACCAGTGCATGCCAGGTATCTCATTATAGTTATAATCAACTAGTATAGGTGTCCAAGCAAATGAATTCATTAATGTAGATAAAATTATTCTCTTTATAATAAATATATGTAAATGTTCTAAATATTAGGAATTAGTGTTGACTATCTTAAATTAGTGCTTGCCTAATGTTTCAAAGAGACAGTCATTTTTACTACAGAAGCCATTTCACCAGAATTTTAACTTTCTAGAAAATATATTCTGCAAGATGCCATAATCACTCAAGTCTAAGATACACGATTAAAATTTTGTCTAATGCTTTCTAAATTTACTTTGGCAAATCTGTGAAAATTTAGAAAAAAATTATTGAGACATTCTTCCTGGTTGCAAATAGACATTCTCGGTAAAATATATCACAGTCACACATCTACTTATTTTCAAATTGATCATCTGTATTCTTTTTAATGGTGACATCCCATAGAATTTATCTTACCATCATAACATTGAAGTTGATTTGAAATCAGTTTAAAAGCTTAGTTATGTTTTCATCCTTTGGCAAAAGTTCTTGTTAGTTAATTGTGGGAAGAATCATTCCATTTGTTTTAGAGTTGATGAAAGGAAGGTTCTCAGCTTTGCAGGTGCCTACTGGCAGGGGTAGCAATCACTCTTATTGGTCACTCTTACTGGAAAAATTACATGAAGCTGGCCATGACAGAAGGCTCCGATGCTCCTAAATATCTCTGTTAAGAACAATATCACTTCTTTATATTTATGAAGACATGAAGTAACTATAAAATGAATTATAACTAAACACAATGGTTTTAATTACTCTTGCCCGAGACAACTACTCCATGGCTCCACATTAAATAGTAGCTGGTCTCCATGGGAATACAAGACATGTATTCTGTTTCTCAAAAATACATGCAGTACTTGCACAGTTACCTTTGTAAAGGTAGATCTCTTTTTAACTAACTGTTTTCAGTAGCTGTATTTGTAAATAGAACAAAACTCTATTTGTAAGAATAACTAAAGGAACATTTTGTTGTGTTGTTACATATTTTGTGCCAAAGTGCAAAAATTATTTACATCAAATTAAAATTTAGGAAACCAACTTGAATTTACATGCTTTGAACCTCTTGTTCTTTTTGTGATAAAAGATTTATTTATTTATTTATTTATTTATTTATTTATTTGATCAGAAATGTGTTGCAAGTGATTATTTTGCAAAAACTTGTAAATAAACTGATTCCTCACTCTCTCTGATCTCACAGCCTGTCTAATTCAGAAGACTCTTACAAATAGCCAGTCACCTTTGGTTTGGGAAAAAAAGTAATGATTTATTCTAAGCATGAGGCAGAAAATATACTTAATTTATTCATTGCACAGCCTATGCAGCACCTCAGGGTGGGGTGGGGGTGCTAGAAAAACACTGTGAGCTAATAAATTATTTCTCCTTGTTTGGAAGCCTGTCACTGTGGTGAACCGCTAGTAAAGCTTACAAATGACTTTTATTCTAGAAATGTTGATTTAAACACACACACACACACACACACACACACACACACACACACACACGTGCTCTCACTCACTCACACACACACATATACACACTCATACATACTCACACACCCGTACACACACAAAATGGACTTGGTTAAGCCTGCCTGTGTTTCCGTATACATTTCAATAATAAATGTATCATTAATTAGGTCCTACATAGGAAATCAGGACCAATAAATAGATATAAACATCATCTAAAATTTCCGTGATCTTTTTTTTCCTTTTTGTCACATATGAAAAATTGTTTTCTGATTTCTGGACCCTCCGCATGTGAGTCTTCTCTGCAAATGTCAGCATTTGAATAAACTTCCAGCCCCACTCCTTCACAGATTTAAACAGTTGATATAATCCAGATAATTCATGTAAAAATACACAATTTAGAACAAATCTCTTTTTATTGCCTTTGGGAGACCCTTATTTCTTTTTTATTGACCCAAATTACCCCCCCCCCCACATTAGCCCTCTCTAGAGCACCAATTCAAAAATAAATATTGACCCAACACTTTGTTTTACGTTGTGTTGACTTGGCAATGTACAGCCAATAACAGCCACTCAGGAGCATCTGAACACTCAATTTAACCCTGGAAATTTGCATTTATAATTGAGGGTTACGTTTAGCTGATTAACAGTATAGAGAAACACTCCAAAGATTACCAGTGAATACCATTTACTTTGTAAAAATAAACCCTAAGTAAGACATTGGTAGAATTTCTATCTCCTCAGGATGATCTGGATGAGCAGGACTTGACATGTGTATTCTTAAATTATTTTTTTTCTGAAATTGTATAAACGTCAAGAGAGACCAAAAAGTTTAAGTAACAAGCAGAAAACAACAACAAAAAAAGTGAGAAAGACACTGAGTCTGTTGAGGATCCCAAAGACAATTTAAATTTACTTTTATTGAAGTTAAAGAAAAAAGGATGTAAAACAAAGGGTTTGCTGTTCTAAGCTCATGAGTAAAATGGGCCATTAAGAAATTGTTTCTTTTAATTTTTAAAATACCATAAAATTTAGAATAAGTCCTTTATTATAAAAGACTACCCAAAATAAGATTTATACAATCAATAATCAGATATTTTATTTAAAGTTTAGTTAAGTAAAATTAATATTCTTTTGATTGCTACAGAGAGCCTCACATGTTATCATTAAAGTAAAATTGTGGGGGGAAGCTCACTCTCACATTTGCTTTCACAGAAGTGTCATTTGATCAGGAGTGATGAATGGAACCATTGTTGTTGAACATTTTTGGGTTATCATAGATTCTGAAGGAAAAAATAAGTTAAGGTTTGCCTTTAGAGGAAGCAGCAAGATTTCTGGAAGTGGCTGCCAATCACAGTCGCTTCAGGAAGACATTTGGAGAACAGAGAGCCACGCCCAGTGGCTGTCAATTATTCAGCATGCCTTTTTGAGCTTACAGTAAGTACTTTTCTGCTCAGGGAGCTCAGTGTTAGGGATGATCTGAGAATAACTACAGCCTTTATTTCTCTACAGCTTCCCTGTCTTCCAGAAAGCATTTTAGAAGGCACAGAGATCTAAAATGCACCAATCATGGAAAATTGCTAGAAAGTTCCTGGAAAAAAATGTAAAATAGGTTTACAGTGTTAACATTACAATGCTGTTTACACACATGGGAATAAAATTACCACCTGGTAAAAGACATCAGCCCTCCTATGTTCATTTAGCAATCTTCAAAAATAGCCAAAATAGGAAACTGAACTAAGTACTGCTCAGCAGATACATGAATAAAATATGTAGTGCCAGATACTTAATGGAATATTATTCAGCCTCAAAAAAGTACCGAATCCTGCCATTTGCTATAATGTGACTAGACCCGGAGAGTATGGTACTATTTGAATGAATAAGAGAAGAAAATGCATTATGTCCTCTCACTTGCGTATGAAATACAGCACCCAGGAATACATTTATGCGTAAGCATTCACCTGGAGAATAAAGCAGTGGTCACTGAGGTCAGGAAGACATGGGAATGTGTAGGTGTAAAGAGAAGACATTTTCTTGTGTTTTGGAAGTTGTATCTTGGGAATTCTAGGTTTCTACGCTAATATCCACTTACCAGTGACTGCATATCAAGTGACTTCTTTTGTGATTGAGTTACCTCACTCAGGATGATACTCTCCAGATACATCCATTTGCCCAAAAATTTCGTATTGTTTTTAATTGCTGAGTATACTCCATTGTGTAAATGTACCACATTTTCTGTATCCATTCCTCTGTTGAGGGACATCTGGGTTCTTTCCAGCTTCTGGCTATTATAAATAGGGCTGCTATGAAAATAGTGGAGCATTTGTCCTTATTACCCATTGGAACATCTTCTGGGTATATGCCCAGGAGAGGTATTGCTGGATCTACCTGTAGTACTATGTCTAGTTTTCTGAGGAACCGCCAGACTGATATCCAGAATAGTTGTACCAGCTTCCAATCCCACCAGCAATGGAGGAGTGTTCCTCTTTCTCCACATCCTCGCCAGCATCTGCTGTCACCTGAATTTTTTAATCTTAGTCATTCTGACTGGTGTGAGGTGCAATCTCAGGGTTGTTTTGATTTGCATTTCCCTGATGATCAAGGATGTTGAACATTTTTTCATGTGCTTCTCAGCCTTTCGGTATTCCTCATTTGAGAATTCTTTGTTGAGCTCTGTACCCCATTTTTTAATGGGATTATTTGAATTTCTGGAGTTCAGCTTCTTGAGCTCTTTATATATATTGGATATTAGTCCCCTAACAGATTTAGGATTGGTAAAAATTCTTTCCCAATCTGTTAGTGGCCTTTTTGTATTATTGACAGTATCTTTTGCCCTACAGAAGCTTTGCAATTTTATAAGGTCCCATTTGTCGATTCTTGATCTTACAGCACAGGCCATTGCTGTTCTGTTTAGGAAATTTTCCCCTGTGCCCATATCTTCGATGGTTTTCCCCACTTTCTCCTCTATAAATTTCAGTGTCTGATAAGACATAACAGAGTGGCAGGATTAAGAAGCCTAAAGATCTGCTGGACTGTGGGCCACATCATCCACATTATACGTAGGATTTTTCTGAAGGTTTACACAGCTGTCCCTGTCAAAGTGGCGATGGGTGAGCCTGTGAAATGGAAGGTATTTCTCACCATGGTAGCCATTTTACCACGATTCCTTATCTCCTAACACTCCTACTTAGCATCTTGAAGAAACAAATTGAATTTATGTTTTAAAGTAAACGTGTTTGTAATACTTCACGTCTTCCCTACTTTATCTACAGAGTATCCAAACAAATTTCTTTGAACCCATGTACAGATATTTGAATCTTAAAAAAGCAGAGAACAGCCTTCATGGCTGATCATTGGGCTCTGACTCTTGGAAGCAGTCATTGGAGGGACAGCTGTGTCCAGACTGGAAGAACAGACATGGCTGAATCCACATATCTTGCCAAAGGACCACAAGCCAATTTCAGTGCCTCACTCCACAGTCCAGAGTCTTGCATCCCTCATGTGAATGGAGCCAAGAGCTGCTGTGCCTGCCTGTGCAATTGCTCTGTCCTCCAGAGCCCCCGTGCCCTCTCATAAGACTGCAGCTGTCCTCCTTATGCAAAGAGATTCAACTCAGTGGTCATAACATGGCCTGGAGGAAGTAGACTTTGCCTGTGATGTTGCGATCTAGATTGGGCTATCACTTTGATTTGGTAATATACATTTGAGTATGAATCTGTGTTTTAACCTGGCAGGAAAGTGTGAAGTCTTTTCATAAAGAGCAGGCTACAAGTTAGGTAGAACAGCATTTTTTGTTTGTTTGTTTTGTTTTGGTCTGTTTTGTTTTGTTTGTTTGTTTTTGGTGGGGAGTTACTTTATATACTGTCTTGTTGATAGCTTTGATTTTTGCTTTGTTGTTGCTGTTTTAAGGGGAGGGAAGGTAAATACCATAGACCTTCAAAAGCAGAGGCAGAAGTTACCACATGCAGTGGCATTTTATGATGAATACAGAAGAATGAGGATGGGGCAAATGGGCTCTGGTTGTTTGGGATGTATTTACTGAACAGTTTCAGCTGTGATGAACACAGATACTGCTCTGGGGTAAAGTGGCCTCTCTGGAAGGTCATATGATTTTAAGAACATATAAAATGTGACTTTAAATGCACAAGAAGTTATGTGGGTGTCACCTTTGAATATGAATACCTTGACTCCATGAAGTGCTTCAGCATGAATGTCCCTGCTGTTCGGACATAACTCTGGTTTTTCTGACTTATATCCATCCAGTTGTAAGCTAATCCAGACTCATTTTCAGTACTGGGATACTTTGCTTCATTTTTCCCTCACCTCTAAGGTTCTACACTTGTCCTCGTGTGTCCTGCTTCAAGACAGATTGTTCCTCCACTCCTAGCATAAGGAATTCCCTTTCCACGTTTTATATTTCTGCATTGTCCTCAATTTCCACCACTGATGTATTTCTTTTGTCTACAGCTAATGCTGAAGCACAATAAAGAACTGAAGACGACTGAAACAGATTCTATGACATTCTATGGTCCCAATCTCTGCCCAGTGTCCCTTCTTTGCCTCATTTCCCTAGGCTTCGCATGTTTGCCAGCCTCTTGACTGAAGATTACATGCCTCTATGTATGGTTAGGTCATTGCTCAGGGCTCAGAGCATGCTGTTGGTGTTTACAGAAATGGGAAAAACATTACCACTGTAATTGCATGCAGTGCATTCAGAACGTGTTCATTAAATAACAGTTAATACTAGAAGGCTCAATGTATTCCAGGGATAGGGGGTTATGGATATGCTTATGTGAGTGTGTGCATGTCTGTGCCTGAACAGCCAAATGCAGACACTGCATGCACGGATCCGGTGTAAATGCAAATCTCTCTTTGTTTCCATATGGTTTTTAACTGCCATGCCGAACACCAAGCTCTAAGCCTGCCTCACACAGCACTCAGGATGCAGCATTTTACAGAGTAGCTTTGACTAGACATTATACATAAATGTTGAGGAGGATGTCAGCTCAGAACAGAATTAGCTTTATCAATATTTGTGCAAATAATTTGACTTTCATTGTTTTTAACTTATCAGAATTTCATAGAAGAAAAAATTAAGGACCTTGGCGTAGAAATCATTAACTAATTGGAGAACAATTAGGAACTGCTTCCTGGCATTTCATTTGTAGTTTTCATGCTAGCATGCATCCTGTGAGAGCGAGCACCTCTTGACACAGCTCCTTAAAACTATTTAAAGGATAAGGCTATAGTCGCTGCTGCCATTTAATTCTGTGATACTCTTGGATATGAAGGAATAACATAAAGCCAGTTTAATATGCTTAGGATACACTGATTAAGACTTGAGTTTTGTTGGAAGAAAACTTTGCGTGACATCTTTATGTTGCCCTAGTTGACACTCAGTGTCTACCCTAGAGCTGCCCCCAAACTCATAGCAGTCTTTCTGCCTCAACCTCTTAGGTTAGGAATATAGCTCACCATGCCCTCACATGTAGGCTGAGTAAATCTCCTTAGAAAGACAAATTTGAGATTTTTTTTTTCTCTATCAAAGTTGAAAACAGCAAACAGAGCATTTTTTTTTTTTATTTTGCTGTTTATTCCTGGAAGGTGGCCTTCCTATTTCTACCTGGGCATGCCTCTTCAAATGTGGAAGGAAGCCTGCTACAAAGTGAAGTTTCAACTTCTCCAAAGAAAATCCATCTGAATCAGTATGGCTACAGATTAACCAGACCTCAATTTAACCCCAAAATGAAAATCAAATCCAGGCAAGGATTTAAGAAGAACTATAAAGGACAGGGCAGAATTTGTTGAATGCTAAGAAAAGAGTCTGGGACATGAAGAACAGCATGAGAATTTTGTAGTAATGGAAATAGTAAAAAACTTAGGTTCTACATTTTAAAATGTATAATGCATTGCTGTGTAGGAGGTGGTTTGAGCAATCTCATGACTATTTCTTAAAAATCCCCAGTGACCCTACAACGCAGGTGAAATAAGGACTCAAGGTTTAAGTGGAAGAAAATACTTAAAACCCCAGAGGTGGTCCATTTTTCCCAGCTCAGCCACTAACTGGTGGAGTAAACTCTCAGATGCAGGCAAGTAGTTTAATACACACACAGATACACACACACACACACACACACACACACACACACACACACAGATACACACACACACACATACACACACACACACATACACACACACACACACACACACATGCTAGCCAATATTTAATTGTAAATCATTTGAAATTGTTCACTTATGAACATTGTGGGCAAACTAATCTTTGATCTTCCTAAGGCAATGCCAGGGCTTTCCATGCCAGACTCGGGACCTTTATTCTTATTTATTTATTTATTTATTTATTTACTATTGAGGTGCTAATTACTAAATCGATCAGGGGGTAAGAAATTTAATTTTCCTTCCTCTCTTAATTTCAGCAGATTAGGCAGAATGTTTTGGGATGGCTGACAGAAGATTTAGATGGTAGGAAGAATGGTGGATCTGCGGACCTGCTTTTCATCACTGTAGACAATTACGGACTTATATAGGAAGGGCATGTGTGATTTCATTTCAGCCTCTCCCGCTGATGACCACTGTGCAATCTGTTTGTTTGCCATCATTTAGAGTCCATGGACAGCATGCACCCTTGGAGGCTTTGTCTCAGGACAACAACTGCAATTACAAGGGTCTTATGCATCTTACACAGGGCGGCACCACTCTGACTGGGTCATAGCTGAGCCCCAGATGGCAGTTCTTTTTTCCTTCAGAAATTCATTCTTCCTCTCCCACTATAAGTAGAAGCAAGCTAAACTACAATTTAGTAGAGTTATGAAAAAAATAATGAACTCTGCCAAACTGTGACTTGCTTCTGAAAATGTAAAAAAAGCTCCCTCCACATTCACCATCCAACATCATCCAGAGAATCCCCAGATCCTTGTTTGGCTTGCTATATTCTGAGTCTTAGAGGCTATTTCTGAACGCATGTGATTCAACCGCACATTCAAAACCACAAAACACACAAACAAATATGCATGCACATACATACAACACAACCTAGAAACAAGTCATATGAATTAGAGGTTTGCGACATGCGTGAGATTTCTTAATACATGTCAAGTCAGGCTTTGATCCCTGTCTTCTTTTTTGGCTCATCTTGGAGCAGCAACACTGTGTCCTGTATCTTAATAACGACCCTAGCAGTGCTTTGCATTCTTGGTGGTGAAGGGCAGCCAGGCTATATAGAATTAGAAACGTCCACCTATCCTGTGATTGGAGGTCAAAATAAATGCCTTTGGTGTGAGTCAAGAGGGTGGCAACAAGGATGAACTGAGAGAATGATCTGGGCAGTTAGTAAACTTTACTTTTGTCTGGGGCACTTTCCCACCTCTTGTTCTGTACCCGAGGGGATGTCTTTGTGTTTAATTAACTATCTTTTTTTTTCACCCTCTGGCTTTGCTGTTGAGTTCTGTATGACAATTAAACAATTATCCAAAGGTACCATACGTACCCTAAAGTTACTAATACTGATTGAAATGTTATGAGTCATAATAGTCACGGTGACAGACCCATCAGTCCTATAGCAGAGATGTCCTTCTTAGTACTCCAGTGCATTCCTCTTTCTTTCCAGAGTCATATAATTTAAGCTGCTTTGTGGAGTAGGAGGTTAAATATACTTCCCCTATCCTGCACCCCCCCCAATGGCTTGTAAGCAAAAGTAGCGAATCATTCATACAGATCTGTGAAAGACTGATAATTTCTAGAAATAGTTGCAGAGTAGGGTAGTACCCTTGCCATTTGAAACAAAATATTTCTAGTTTCTGAATTTTAAATTAAAAATGAAACTAAGCTTAAAAGTACAGTAACTAGAGAAAAAGTGTTTGAAGAAACTCACACCCCTCTATGAAAAATTCTGAGCCACAATGAGTACTAGAATTCTCTTCAACTTGGGAAAGAGCATTTACTCTTGCTAAACCATACAGCAAGTATCAAAATAACAGCAAGAAACCAGCCATGTTGCTTCTGAGACCAGAAGGAAGCTGGTGATGTTATCTCCTTGCTGCTGCTATTCAACAGTCACCTAAAATTTTAGGTAGTTCACTAAGACAGTCCAGAAAGACAAATACAGAGTAGAATACATAAACAGCATTGTGTTTATTCATAAATGCTTTAGCTACCTTCATGAAAACCCCCTGAGACTAGATTTAAAATTAAAAATGAGTGTCTAAAGAAATGGTTCAGCATTAAAAAGCACCTTTTGGTTCCCAGCACCCACAGGGTATCTCAGGACTGCCTGCAAATCCAGTTTCAAACATTTATCTTTCTTCTGATTTTTCTGGGCACCAGGAATACACACAATGCACAACATACGTGGAGGCAAAATACCTATACATGTAAGAAAAAAATCTTTTATTTCTTCTAATTTAGAAAAATACTGTGAGACCTAATAAAAAGTGTTAGTAGGGCTGCAACATAGAATAATAATATAAAAACAACAATTGCTCCCCTGAACATCAGCAAGGAACAAATTTAAAAACTAAGAAATAAAAGCCTTTTTTAGCAGGACACAAAACAAAGGACATGTAAACACATACACATATAGTAAAATACATACTAAAATAAATATGACCAAAGCTGCCAAAATCTGTTGGAAGAGATGAGTCAAAAAACCTCAGAAAATCAAAGTCAGTGCAGGTTCACCAGCCGATATTGATCAGAAGAGAGCATGCTACCTGAACCAATCCAACTGCAGGTGTCAACAAACTGATTGTAAAGTGTATGCTCAAAATTTAAGGCTTAGAACCAATAGAGTATTGAGACAGTGGGGTATTTGCAAATCTATAGATGTGATAAAGAGTTGTAGCCTTAGAAACAGACCTCCACAAATGTAATCAACTGATTTTTGACCAAATAGACTTCCACACACTTAATCAATGAATCTTGACAAAGAAGAAAAGAGACTTTATGTTTTTACCAAATTTTGAATTCACTGGACATCCAACTCATTTTTTTAAATGAGGCAGATCAATGAAACCGATTTTTGTAAAAGGAGGGAGTCTGTGTATAGCTTCCTTTTTACCACATAAAATATAAAACTATACAATTTCCAGGAGACAAAACCGCAGAAAGCTCTATGAGACATTAAAGCTCGAAAAATCCCACTCCACACAAAAGATGGCATCACTAAAATTAATACCCCAACTTCAATAACGGACACTAAGATTCAAAAAACCATAATCTTAATGACCATATTCTTTTTAAAAATCGATAAAATATGTTTCTATTATAAAGGAATCTTAAAACTCCACATTTAAAAACGATGCAAAACTCAGAACAGCCATAGTGAATATATAATTATATATATATAATTAATGCAATGTATGGATATTATATCCCATGCAGATATACATGCTATCTGTATTCATGTAGAACGGTAGATGTAACGACACTTTATAGATCATCCCAATGCTTTAACCAAAACGCTTAAAGAGCAGCAAGGCTGTGACCTGTCCAGCCTTCTCTGAGGAGCTGCAAGGAGTAAAGCTATTTAGAACTTACATTAGTCAATTCCTTAAAACTCCAACAGTTCTTCTATAGAATCAGCAACTGAGTTCATAGTTACTTACTCATAGAATTTGCAAGATTGTCCACACAAAAGTTTTATCCTATTCTCATTCAAATTGTGCTACATACATAGAATGGAATATTTTTACCCTTTATTGGAGTTAATGAGCCTATAAGCCATAAAAATTATGGATAAATCTTAAATGTAACCAAACCCTCAAAATAACCAGTCTGAAAATATCATATACTATACACTCCCCTGGCATGACAATAGAACAGATAGTTAACTATCCAAGGTAACCAGGATGGTATGCGACAGTGACACACAGTCTCACTGTGGAGTGAGCAGTCTTACAAGGGCAGTCACTGAATATGGCGTTCATCTCAGTGACAATAGATATGAATGGGTTTGTGGGACTAACTAAGGGTAGATGATGGCTTACATGGCCACTGTTCTCCAGTGGTGTGTACTTCAGCCATGGGCATGGGTAAGACAGTCCTCATATCAGTGTGTATTCTTACCAGAGTTGCATGAAAAAATGGACAGCCATATGACTGAATGATCTTTACAATTTGATCTGCATATGATTGGAAAGATTCAGACAGCAAAGTTTGCCCTCTCTGTCCACACTCTCACATAACGGACTGCCGACTTTAAACACTCCTAAAGATTTCGCGGCTTTCAAGCTTTCAAATTCTCCATTTGGAACTGCAGTAAACATCGAGTTTGTCTCTATAGTAGTCATTATTTCTATACAATTTAAGAGTAAAATATAATAAATTTTAAAATGGCAGCATTGTCTGCTCAGTATGGATATTATCTTATTTTATACTTTTTACATAGGGTAAGGATTGCTCCAGTACTCAAGTCAGCATGGTTGCCCCTCAGTATCTCCTGAGATTGGTTACAGGACAGCCAATCAGTACAAAAGCCCATGTTTGGGTCCCTTATATAAAGGTAAATATTACATAGAGCCTATGCATATCCTGTATATTTTAAACAGTCTCTGCATTATTTGTAAAAAATATATTACGATCTATATGTTGTCAAAAGAGATGTCAATCCATATAGTTTAAGAAATAAAGACAAGAAACAATTCTTTGAATAATCGGTATAGACAAGTTTGGGAGTATTGTGATCTATATCAGGTTGACTCCACAGATGCAGAATGGGTACATGAGGTGTGCCAACTATATGGTGTACCAGCTCTGACAAAGAGTCTGAGTGTGTGTCATAACTGTTCCTCAGTAGCTATTTTCAAAAGTACATCTATCTAGTCTGTGTAAAGTCATAAGATGTGCGATTGTAAGCATATCTTTGTAGGAAACCTAATCCAAGACAATCTGCAGACCAGTGAAGGGATGGCTGACATTCAAGGAGGCAACCTCATGGGTGATAGAAAAGACAAGTTAGAAAGGAAGTCAGCTGAGCTAGAGTCTATGTTAATGAGGTAGAGAGGGCATTCTCTCCAAGGAAGTCCCAGGTAAACAATGTACAAAGGATGTGACGTCACCAGGAACATCTAAAGTGAAAGAGATCCTCATCTAAAGTGAAGGACTTGAGGACAAGGAGGAGACTCATCAAAATGCAAAGGCACGGCACAAACATGGCATGCTAGTCACAGCGGTGTCAAGCACAGTATAGTGATCTCTTCCACAATGGCAAGCCACAAAACTACTTCTCTTGAATATAGAATATAGCACATGTCCCCTCTAGACAATGGGCAAAAAGTCAGAGGAGTCAAAAGTAAACAGAAACTCACTACAATCTCCCTTTCCAGTCTTACAATAGATTTACCCCCCTGTCTCTCTCTCTCTCTCTGTCTCTCTGTCTCTGTCTTTGTCTCTCTCTCCTCTCTCTCTCTCTCTCTCTCTGTGTGTATGTGTGCATATACACACTTTTATTTCTTAAACCACATGGTATATGCTTTTTGAGTCAAATATTTGGGATTAAAATTTGTATAAAAATTGTCCTTGCTAGAAAGTACTACATAACTGTATTGTTTTAAGGGCTAATTGCAGGGCAACCTGAGTGTAAACAACCTGTATTTTATATACCCACATATCAAAACCATATGCCCTTGAATATGTGAATTATTATTTTGTGAGTTTTTTTCATAACTTTTGTCCATAGACCCATGACATAAGAATTAATGATTCTATTAGTAGCAGATTCAATAATTTTCTCTGCATATTAATTTAAAGTATGGCAGTGAACACATGAATTTTCCTTGTTTTTGAGTTTCTGATACTTGTGTTTTATTTTTGTTTTGCTTACCAAACTTCAGCACTGATGTTACAGCCCTAGTGTCAGTTTTAGCCTCTACCATTGGTGGATTCTAAGCATAAATTTTGCTTTCAGGTTTTTTTGTATTTGTAATTCCAATTCTAGAGTCCTTTTAAGGTAATCTGGTTGTTGTTGTTGTTGTTGTTGTTGTTGTTGTTGTTGTTGTTTTTTATGGAAGGTTTCATGTGAATGAATTTTGAAACAAGTGAAAGTATGAGTCCAGTCTTTTACCACAGACAGAAAGTACAGCACCGTGATACCCACTTTCTAACCATCATTGGAATCCTGACATTGATTTTGATATCTCATGTAGAACTTACATATTTCATATAATAATTTGTTACTATATTACTTTATCTTTCCATTTAATGCCAAATATTAAAACTGTTCAATGTCATGAGTCATATTTTGTATTTTTACATTTAGTTCAACCTATGCCTCAGTAAAGGTGTCACATGACTTTTACAGTTTCCATTTGATTTTCCAAGGAGGTATAATAGATAATGCTACATGTTTAAGGAGAAGAAATGTATTTTTTTCACTTCCAGATACAAAATTAATATGCTGACTGAACTTTTCACTGGTCCCCACTTACTCCAAAAGCTTAAATAAGAAACAGGAAGCAGAGTTGATATTTAGGTATCCAGTTCTTGTTTGACCCTTCCTCGGGTTTTTAAGTCTTAGAGCCACTTTCTATAATAGAAATGATTTTATTCCTTTTTGTAAATAAAATAAACACCATAGATCTTTCATGAATAACCCAGGGCCTCACAGAGTTACTATAGGGTCTCTACAGTCTAGATAGAGGGCACAGAGTTCTGGCAGGTCCATGGGAAGATGCTTATGAAGACCAGGGGCTGAGGAGAACTTAGGAGGGTGAGGAAGAAGGAAGAGATGTGTATTTTCTATCTGTGTCTCTGAGTTGTCTTTCAAGCTTCCATTAGTCATGGAGCTTCACTCCCCAGAAATGGGAATACACACACACACACACACACACACACACACACACACACACACACATATATATATATATACATATATATATATATATATATATATATATATATATATATATGTATATATATATATATATGGTTTAGTTTTCAGTTAGGCATCTTTTCACACACTCCTATAAAACAAGTTGAATCTCATTTCTCTTACCACAGCGCATGAGGAAAATATGTAAGTGGGCAGGGTAGCCAGCTCAGGACTAACACACATGAAATCTAGGGTCATCCATAATGCCTGTACTCAACAAAGTATGCAATTTCAGTATACTAAGTTGCAACTATTTTGATTGCAGCTGCCATAACTGTTTAGAAGCACTATTTCATGCCTGTGCATAAGATGGTGGTGGAATGTTGGTGGGTTGTTTGCGTTTAGCCTCTGGGATAGAGAGAAATCAAGGGAAAAATTCTATAGATTACTCTTTTTCCTAAACTCACGAGTGTTTTCACCTCCTCCTTCTGCTCCCTACTCGATGAGTCTCTGCCCTTCTCGCAAAGCCCAATGCAAGGAATTGAGCAAATGATTCTTATTGGTTATACAGAAATCCATTCCACCCTGTAGCTCCCAACACCATGAGCTATGGGTTGATTTTAGCAGGGACACAGTTGGGTTACATGCTCCATGAGATAGCCAAGGAAGATGCTTTCCATGAGACAAATAGTAAGAAGAGAGGATAGACAAAATTACCAGAGTTGGGCTCAAGAGGGAATTAAAACACAATATATATATTTTAAAGGTTTGAATATGTAACCCAGTAGTTTTGGACTGACCTGAACGTTTTACATTTTAAACTTGCAAACTAGCAATAACTTTTCCACAATTGAGGGATGGAAAGAAGGAAATGAAGGAAGGAAGGAGTAAGAGAAAGAAGGACAGAGGAGAAAAGAAGGGAAAGAAAAAACATTGAAATAACTCTGGAGAGAGATGTGGAGAGAAATGAGAGACACGCCCCCCCCCATTTGTTCCTTCTAACTACTGAGGGGAAAGCCTGAATACTAATCATTCCCACTCTGTCAAATAATTACAACATTCATCAGTCCCTCTGCTTGTAGTTTGTCTGGGACTCTAAGGTAGCCAAACTTCTTTCTAAAAGTCTGGCATGGAGGATCTTTATAAATCTCACTCGCCTGCTTGTCCTTCACCACATTTATTGCAATAAGCACACACTGAAAAGCGTGGTGGCTCAATGCTCATTTGCCCATTCAGTAATTCTTAGAGCTGTCATGGCCTTTGAGCCAGCTGTCCCCTCCCAGCTTGAGAATGGGGGCCTCTGGAGGAAGCAGGGAGGGAGACTGGCTTATTAGACAGAAATTGACAGTCATAGAATGAAGGGCATGAGGGACCCCTCAGAAACTCATGTGGACCATTGTGGAAGGATTAGCAAGGGAGAACACACTTCAGGAGGCCGGTGGTATACCTCCCCAAAGAATACAAATGGGCAGGGAGTGGGAGGTGGGCGGAGAGAAGCCTACCCTTTCAGTTATAGGTTTTATCAGGTCTAATTTGGCATTCGGCATCTTTCCTCAATTTTTTGTGTGTCCATCTCCTGGCAATTCTTTAATATTTATGCCATTCAGGGCATTCTGCACGCTCTGAGGAGCTGGCATGGGCAGTGTTCAATCTGCAGTCTTCTGTATGCATTCAGATTGCGAGCTGTTCCCTAATTGGTTTTCATCCGAGTAATCCCATGGAGAATAAGGTTACATACTGAAAAGGGCCGAGGTGAGCCTGGGTAAAAGGGGACTGCGAACTCCATTCCTGGCCTTATTAGAATGCTCTGAGCATGCGCCTTAGGGAGAAAAAAGATGTCCAGATTTCTGAGGTCCTCCTGAGTCAAGACGAAAGAACACCCAATAATCCAGAAAGAAAAATAATTCAGGGTCAACTGCCACCCATATTTCTGTATGGTGCAATAGTTGGTAAAACACAGAAAGAATATTTGGTTGAAATAGTACTCATGATCAAAATCAATTGGGAATGCAATTGAAATCGAGAAAACAGACCACTTGTAGAAATCTAGATATTTGGACAGAAAACTTTATTTATTAGCTTACAGAATTCTTATCAGTGTTTAAAAATGAAGGCAGCTAAAATTCCTGCTTTATTATTTTTCTAATTATTGTTTGCTTGGGAATTTTTACTCAATCTTAGCTCCTACTGAGCATGGCTATAGGGTACAGAGTTCAAATATTCTCTGTGTACAGAGTCCTGTTGTGCTGTACGTGTACTCAATCCTGTTCAAAGGTGATGAAAATGAGATATGATTTTAAATATCTGAAACATTTGATCAAGATCGCCTGCATGAAAAAAATTCAATGATTATTCAGTGTGTGTAAATATTCTCTAACTGTCCATCCTTCCATCTTCACTCGCTATAAGCTGCTGTGTCGTCTGTTTCAACTTCCCTAGGTTACAGATACCAGAGTGCATGGGCATACTGCATGTTCTGGAACTTTCTCCCACAAAATAAGAGAGCTTTGCTTGGCCATCTTGCTAGGCTTTTCAGTAATTAACAATGTCCGACTCCCAAGTCAGCCTGGGAAAGCAAAGCTGGAAGTAGACTCTCCAAAATAAACAGAAACAACAAAGTAAATATATAAATAAATGAAAGAAAGAAAGAGAGAGAGAGAGAGGAAGGAAGGAAGGAAGGAAAGAAGGAAGGAAGGAAGGAGAGATGGAAGGAAGGAAAGAAGGAAGAAAGGGAGGAAAGAAGGAAGGAAAGAATGACAGGGATTTAACTATCCTCTTGGGAAATATGCCTTAGTAAAAAAAATTTTCCAACTGCATAAAACAACACAAAATCTTATATAAATAATTACAGCAACAATATGCTTTGCCAGCTAAATTAAAAGCACTGTATTTTTAGAATTAAGGGAACATTAAAACAATACTTTCAAAATTCAGCCTAAGAGCACAAAGTGAACACCCCCTCCCCCCCAACACACACACTCAGACACACACAGCAGTAGCCAAGGACAAGACCTCACCGTCGTCTCACACTGAATGACTGCCTCCTCCTGCTTTTATGTCTCGTCACTTATTTTATGAAGGCTTAACTAGAAGACCTCTCCCTATTCAAGAAGAAAGAATATTTTTCTACCAAGGATCTTACAAGCTCAAAGGCCATTTAACTTAGCTTAGCCATCTGGTTTATTTTGCATTAAAGGAACTTCTCATTTAATTTACCAGTCTATAATAGGTAACTTTTTCAATATGGAGCTAAAGGTCACTATTATATGTAAGGAAAATTAAGCCGACGTTCTCAGTTGCCTTACAGTTCTCTTAGTTCAACTATGCCAATAAATGAACATGTACAACAAGCCGAAGGGCTTTTTATTACAAATTTAATTCATTTCTCTAGACAACTGTGAAATTTGCCATTGACATCAGTCATTACCCCAAGGCGAACTAAAAGATGATCTCAGTTAATAAATGGTCCTTAACAAGGAACGCTCCCATCTCCTGTGATATTGGCACAGGCACATTTTATTAATGCAGGGCTTGCTTCCTGCCAGAACACCAGCATTCACGACTATTTGGTGTGCATGTTTCCTCTTCCTGCTCCTGATATTAATAATTATACAACAGGATAATTAGCAACACAAAGAGACAGTACTATGAGCTTGAAGCTAGATTTTCAGCGCGTTAACCTTCTGGGAAATAAAGAACAGAAGCAAAGAGTCGAGCCAAATAACCAATGCAGGTTGATTTCACAGTGTGTAAAAGGCTAATTATCTGTGAAAAGTCTGACCTCAAGTAACAGAATTACAGAAATGTTCATGCATTTTTATTTTAAATAAAACTCAAAGACATTACTTCAGCATCCTAAGGAAATCTGCATAGTCAAGACATGAGGGAAGACATTTGAAACTTAAACAAAAATAAACTCTGTAAGGTGTGATAGTGTCTGGACATAAATATTACTGATAAACCCAGGCACCTGAGATCACAGGGAAAAAAAAAAGAAAAAAGAAACCTTATGCATCTTTTCCTACTCTCAGCACACAGTCATCATGATGGGGAAGAAAAAAAAAAAAAAACCTCAGTATGCGACAGAAGTAGGTTAAGTGTATTTTGTTTACTGAAGACAGGCTACCATAAAAAAAGAGAAAATATTACTACTTCTTTACAGGTACCATATGTAATTCATTCTGATATAGGAATATTTATCCACTAGCAGTAATAACAAACTACAATTTTTGTCATGAAAAAAATAAATTGTATTTGCAAAAAGCAAACACATTACAGAGTGTGTAAAAACGCAACATTCCCATTTTCTAGTCAGAGTTCCAATTTATTGAAGTAACAGAGCAGAAAATGCACTGACAGCTGTTACATTTTATTGCGAATTAGTATATAGGTTTTATATCCAGTGAGCAAACGCATGATACATTGTATTCCAGTAATTGCCAGTGGCTTTCAAAATGGAAACGGGATGATCTCAGTGCAATTATGCTCAGGAGAGCACACAGAGCAGTCCCCAGCTCCACACTGCAATACTTTAACAATACTAACATTAAGTATATTCATTTCCTTTTAGTTTCCCAAAAATTAAAGATCAAAGAGGTCAAGCTGTATTCAAAAGCATCAGAGGTAATTTTCAACTTACAATATGTGACCCCCCTCATCCCAGAGTACAATTTTTTGATTTAAGTCCATGTAGTAGGATATTGTAGTTCAGGATTCCAGGAAGGTCAAACACCCCCTCCCTCCTCTCCTCTCCTCTCTCAGGGTATATTGTATCATTATGTTACTTCTGGGATGTTTCCTCTGTTTTCTCTCTTGGCCCCAGAATGTAAGGGGTTAAGAGACGTGAACAGGGTTAAGTTTTGGCATGCTTTAGGAAATGAGCTGTATGCCCCTGGACTCCACTTTACTCAAAACAGACAGATCATTTTAGACTCCTTTCCTGTTCTCCCTCAGTAGCTGTTCTTTCTCGCACATGACCATTAGCTACAGTCCTGGGGAAAGAGCCGTTTGTTTTCATAAGTGTTAACTCGGATTGCTAATTCTTAGGACTACAGAATTACAGGTACATGCATTGCAACCTTCTAGCCACTCTTCCAGTCAGTTCTCATTTATATGAAGCAAAAATTTGCATATCTTAAGAAGTCCACTTTCCCCTGTTTTTGCAAACCTTTATAACCTACTTCAATTGCTTGGTACCTCCTCCTCTGACGCCTTCCCCACCATCCATCGCTGCTGGAGCCTTCAATAAATCCGGCTGTCTCCTCCCCTCTAGTGGTAGCCAGCCAGCCTTGCAACAGAGAAGCCGGGACTGCAGAGCTCATACATAGAGGGACACTTGTGCAATTTTTTTTTTTTTTTGATTGAGAGAAAAGTGGGGTGGGGATAAACCCAGCAGTCTATCACTGCAGAAATAAAATTTAGCAAGCATTTAAAAGGATATTCTAGCAATGTCTATGGCTTCATCAACACCAACCTGCTGACATAGATTCGCGATCCCAGTCTGTTATTCGTGATTGAATTAATATCGTGTCACAACTTGTACCTGGTTTAATAAAAGAAACCCACGAATACAAGAAAATTGTGAACTGCACTTAATAGGACTTTCCCCAACCAAGGCTGGAAGGGAAATTCCGTGCAGCTAGAACAACAAAGGTCATGCTCCGTACACCTGGCAAGGTTGTCCCAGGGCAGCTCAGGAGTCCCTTCATAGAACTCAAAGCGCGAACGTGGCATGGGCCCTGCAGAAGCCATCATCAAAAGCAACAACAGCTACAACAGAAAACTAATGATGTTTCTCACCCTCGTGTCAGAACCGGTGCTGTAACAATAAAGCAGCCAGTGGTGCCCTTTGCCACCACAGTAGCCACTTTAAAAAATAAAATAAAATGAAAGTGATAGCTCAGCTTTCCTTGCCTCTCTCAGCTGTTTTGAACCCCACAGAAATCCACAAAGTTATCCACAAGGAAGCACACTCTGCTTAATAAGAGATCCAAAATGCTGGCCCTTCTTGTTTGCCTATTAAAGTATTGCTATCATGGATTTGTGAGTTTTAGTATTTCTAAATATAGTATCATTTTTTTTTCTCTCTACAGGCACAATATACAGATAAACTTTATTATTCCAGGTAGATTTTCTTTCACTTGGTTGAAAATGAAATATTAATATTTAGTTCTGCTCAGATTTAATCATGCTAAATTTAGTGAGGTTTGGTGTGAACAATGACTAATGTAGAGTATATCCTAACTACAACTACCAGGGTCTAGTGACCAACATTCTCTACTGAATTCTTTGGTAAAAATATAATCCAAAGACACACATTGCCTATTCTTAACAATTGCTAAGTGCTTTCCCTCAATACACCACAGAGAGAGAGAGAGAGAGAGAGAGAGAGAGAGAGAGAGAGAGAGGAAGAGGAAGAGAGAGAGAGAAAACCAAACCAAAAAAAGAACTGTTTTCATTTAGTGTAATGACTAAGGAAATAAACTTTTATTAATTTCAGGGAGATTAAGTATTGATCTGATTAAAATAAAGAGTGATTATTTTTAAACATTTAAGAAAGTTCAAAAAATTTAAAGTTGATCTTAGTATTGAATATCATTACATTTTCAGGAGCATAACAAATAGTGTACATATACAGTATATAGGTAAGTCTGAGTTCTCCTTTAGATCCTACTATGGAATCTATCCAAATGTCTGCAGGCAGCTGGCTCGGGAAAATGAAGTATGCTTATCTCCTGCTTTACTGAAAGGGGTCCTGCAGGGCCTGATAGGATCTCAGCGGAGACTGGAGTGAGCTGCTTCCTTGGAGACTGCACTAGAACTAAGCGAATGTGTACAACTGGAGCTTGGGGAAAATAAAATAAATCAGATACGGAAAGACGTACATGGTCTGTCACAATAGACTTCTAAAACGTGAAATCAATGAGGAATCTGAAGGATGATAATTTCTCCTCTAACCATGCAGCAGAATAGACACTTTTCTTATCTTATTTTGGTCTTGCTGAGTTTTGATTTGCCCAACCCAGAGGCTCCCACAATCTTGACAGAGAGACTTAACTAAATCATGTAGTAAATACTGACAGAACATAGGCAGATCTTTTCTGAAACATAGAACCTTTGAAGCTCTGAGGGACTTTACATGAGAGTGGATTATCAGTTTCAGAATCCCTACAATATTTCCTATTTCCTGTTTGGGGGACTAATAGCACTATTGGATGTGTGAATGAGAACCTACGCCAATCTATTCCTTTACCAAAAAAAAAAAAAAAAAAAAAAAAAAAAAAAAGATACAAAAGACAAAAGTATCTGATACTTCTAAAACAATGATTCTAAATCTCAAGGGAGAAAAGTATCCACAAAATTAATAATCACAAAGTGAATTAACTTCAGTGAAAATATAAGTAAAAAGCATCCCTTCTTACAGTTGATCATCATCACTTTTGACTGTACAAGACATTACACTGGGCTTATTTTCAAGAATAAAATGCTTCAAATGAACCCATTCCTTTGTCTTTTGCCTGTACAATCCAAATACATTGTAAAAAAGAAAAGTTCTTTTCTTGAGTATTAGAAAGAAAACATTATAAGTCACAGAAATGTATGTACTCCAGCAAATTAACTCATTATCTTTATTATGTTGTGTCAAATATTTTGTGCATTTTCTAACCCAAACCAACATGGAAAATGGACAGTTCTCTGTCCATTTTAAAAGGAGGTTGAACATTTCCCAGATGTAAACAATAGGGCTTCTATTTAAAATTGGGAGTTTATTACACAACATAATGAGTGCTGTTCTACACACTGGGGACCCGCTTTTGTAACAAATTTATTTGTTGAACTAATATGTATTAAGTGTCAAGTGATGGTACTGGCAACAACAAACACCAGCGAGCAAAAGCAAGCTCACATACACGCAAAGGCTCCAAGTCAGAGGGAATAGACAGGAGTCAAACAGTCAACCCTACAAGTCCACTCTCCATTCAGTCAGTTACAGGGAAGGGAAGAGGGTAGAGACAGGAGTCATGCGAACTGCTCTTAAAGGTAGCAGGATTACGTGCTGCAGTAATAGGGTGCTCAGGAAAGGGAATGAAGCAGGTGAGAGCAGACCCTCTTGTTTGACAAGACAGGCTACAGCAGAGTAACTGAGAGCTGCAGAAGAGAAAGCCAGGCCTGGCAGAGCCCTGGAGAGGGATTTGCCAGGTCAGGAAGAGAGATGAACACAAACCCCAATCCCGAGTACAGAAAACACATTGTTTGGAGCCATTTTAGGGCAGTACTCTGGTCTTCAACCATAAAGAAGGAAGGAAACTAGCCACCTACTGTGGTGAAAACAAAGGTGTGCAAGACATTGCAAGGCCATCTGACAGGAAATATGGTCACATGTCTCCAAATATCATTGCTGCAGCCCAATGGTCAGTTTGCATATTATTTTTTTTCTGAATGCTTTAGCTCCCACTAATACTTTATTTGAACACTTTGTATCATATAGTTATTATTAGCATAAGTTTGAGGTTCATTACAACCCTAGAAGGTGTCATACCGCACAGGCTCTGTGTCTGTGAAATGGAGACATGAATGGGGGGGTTAGAGTACATTGTTTTTACCATTTACAGTATGCATGGGATTGACATTACCAGCATGAGTTTTAAAAAGGAAAGATTCGTCAGACACAACTAGCTTTCTTGTAAAATAGATTTTCTTTTCATGTCAATAGATTCATTACTTTTAAAAATCTTTAGCATACTGGGCTTGTCTAGGTGAAAAGATTAACATGAGGATGTTTGTTAAAGATCTTTCAAAGCTTCATTGGAGAAATCTACATGACAACCAAAGCTCCCATTTGTTTTCCTGATGTCTCTGTGGTTTGGGGGGGGGGGGGGCATCTAACCTGACTTCAAATGCTTTTGCTTCAGTGGGTCGGGCACACATCATCTTTCTGATACCAGTATGAATGAAGAATATTGAGACCACCTAGAACTTGGTTTAAATTAAACATACAGAAGGGGAGAGCACAGATACTCATTTTTACAAGGATGCTTTGAAATTAACTGCTATTTAATATCAGATAAAATAACTCACTCCATGAATCTATCCTATATTTGAACATTTCAGCAAGGTTCAAACTGCAAAACCGAGAAAAGACCTGAACCTACACAGATGTTGTTAGCTAATGCTATTGTACGAGGATCATAAAATACTTTTACTCGTGATTATTTATTTTGAGGAAAAGGTTTAATGTTAGGAACTACAGAGTTTGAACTAGAGGAATATGTACAGTGAAGACTCAACCCCACACAGAAGGAACTTATGATGCTGCTCATATAGAGCAGCAAGAGTACTGTCTGTAAAATGTATACTTAAGACAAAAAAGCATATACCCAATGCTTTTATTACAGAAAGATTCCAGGAAACCTGATTTATCTGTTGTCTCACCAAGGAACTCTTTTACTGTGATGACAATGTAAAAGTCTATTGCTTTAGAGATACAAAAGTGGGGGGTACTCAAGAGTGGGGTATACTCTTCATTGCTGCACAGATCTCACAACCCACTCACATCTTCCCCTCTCCCACCTTCCTCCTACTGCCCTTCCCAGCCTCTCCTTCTGTAAGACTGCCTTTTGTAAATTCCATATATGAGTATGTGATATCTTCAGAACTGGTTTTTGACACTCTTAGCTATTTCTCTCAGCTTTTGTTACAATTTTTGTTTTGTTTTGTTTTGTTTTGTTTTGTTTTGTTTTGCTTTGTTTTTCGAGACAGGGTTTCTCTGTATAGCCCTGGCTTTCCTGGAACTCACTTTGTAGACCAGGCAGGCCTCAAACTCAGAAATCCACCTGCCTCTGCCTCCCAAGTGCTGGGATTAAAGGCGTGCGCCACCACGCCCAGCTTTGTTACAATTTTTAACATTAAGTGAGAACTCAGAGATTTCTGATTTCCCACCCTTCCTGGGGACAGGTTTAGAAAGTTTTCTTCAACACGGAATGAGTTTCTTATAATTATTTTGCATATGATTACAAATATAATTTCAGTTTGCAAGTCTTTTGTGAGTTTTGAGCTACTGTACTTAGCAAAAATCATAAATCTACTGTGAGTTATTCTGCCCTCAAATTATCAAAAGGCCAGGACATTGAGTGTTTTGCCTCATAATGTTGTAAAGGTCACTGAATGTTAAGTGCGACTATAAATAGAAGTGGGTGGAGGTGGAGGGAAGAGATGATGAAGCGCATTGATCTGATTTGGGTTGTAGTTTCTCAGCCTTTAAGGACGTTTCAAACTCCAGTTTCCCCTGTCTCATTCCTTCATATAATTATCTTTAACTTCCCACTATATATTTTTATTCAAAAATTCACAATTGGAATGTGTGCAAATTGCAAATCACCATCCATTGTAAAACTATCCAGAAATTCGGACATTTCTTCACAACTGGAATGAGTGATTTATTGCCTTCCTGGGACCAAAGGCAGAAAACAGTAAAGTCACTTTTACTCCCGAGACCTATGTATCATCTATTCATTTATCAATTCACTGAGGGCTTAAATCACGTGCTATTTCATTGATCAGTTCAATACTCTGAACATTTATATTTTGACAGGTACTACTGGCTCTCTGTACTACTGGCTCTCTGGAGTCTCTAGGTTAAGTATGAGTCCCTGCTTGTCCCAGGGAAACACTTTTTCTGTTTTTTTAAGTACAGAGGCAATGTAGGGAGCAAGGTGGTTCAACATGCAGTTACAACAAAGGCTTACGCCAAGCATGATGGCTACCTCAGGAGGAAACTGTATCCTGAAGACCGACCGGCACCTTTCTCTGCATTAAAAAAATGGAGTTGGGTAAGCTCACTTGGTCACATGAAGATCATGAATAACAACATGTTTGAGGCCTGGGAAGGACTTCTACTCAGTCATACACAGGGCATGTGGGTCTGAGGGACTTAGACACTGGCAACTATTTTATCCTAAGACTTTCCAACTGAATTATTTTTGTCATCTAAGCTTATCAATATTTTCCCCAATTTACTCTGTCCTGAGTTCATATAGCACCTGAGATCTTACACAAAGGTATCATCTTAGTATCACATAAACAGCCAACAGGAATAGAAAAGTGATTCTAGAAGAAAAGGCAGGCAAGGAGAGGATGAGAGTGGAATATTAATGTAGGAAGATTATGTCTGTGGATATTAAGAGGTCATAAAACATCTTTTGGAAAAAAATTAAAACCCTCTAACTCAGTAAAAATGCAAGTTAAAGGAATGTTTTTCCCTGACTCCTTTGAGGGTGAGGTGCTGACATGATGTCTCTTGGCCACTGTGCATTTTAGTGTGTATCCTCTACATATAAAAACATTCCACCACTTAGCTACAAGGCACACGTCAAAATCAGGAAACCAATGTGGGAGTACCCTCAAAAGACCCCATTTAAGTTGTACCAACATTTCCCCAAATGCTTTCAATAAAAGGATCAAGTCCATAAACACATGTTCTGATATCCTTCAGTCTCTAATACTCCTTGATCTTTCCATGATTTCCATAAACAAAACATGTTCAGTTATTACAGGATGATTCTTTTCTAGAAGTTTCTCAATTGGAGTTGGCTGGTGTATTCTGTTGATAGTCGTGTTATGTGCATTTGGCAGGAGGACCCCTATTGAGTGGCTACGAATTTTAATTTGTCCCAATACAAATAATGTTACATACATACATACATATGTGTGTTTGGGAGGGACCCAGGAGTCCATATTTAACTAAGTTGAAGTGTTGGGCAACCACACTGATGCTGGGCCTTGCTGTTATTTGTAGTCATTTGATAAGGTGATGTCTTTGAAATTCTTCAACATAAAGTAATTCTTAATCTAAGTAGGATTTCATAGAAATTTTATAGTGAAGTATTTTAAGGTCATTTAAATATGTATTTCTTGTCAAGTTGTTTATTTGGAATTAGCCAGGTAGATTCATTGACTCATTTTTACTCAACATTTGACAGTCTTTCAGGATCAGTATTTTAATCAAATTGCACCATATTCAGCCAGTAAGCAATGTTTCAAGGTCATTTCTATTTGTGTTTTTGAATAACCATCTTTACTGAATTATTACTTTGCTTCAGGTTACAAAAAAGCATCTAAGGATCATAGGATATATCCATGGGATATAACCTGGTATATAGAGACCTATGCCTATATGCCAGGAGGAGTTCATGGTAGCCTTTGGTAATAGTTCTCATGGACCCTGTTACTGGGCAGAATGTACCCATGCACAAATCATGCACTCACTCCCTAAGTGCATATCCACTTCTCTGTATTTATATGTTTACATTTATTGAAAATACCAGTCCTGCCTTCAACCTAATACTTGAGAATAAACACTCATATATTTGTATGTAACTTCCTTTTCCTCCTTTATTTTACTGGTGTGTTTTGATCATATTCATCCCCACTCCCCAATTTTTTTTTCAGATCCAGTCCCCTCTTGTGTTATTGAGATAGTCACATGATCTTTCCCTTATCCACCTCATCCACTGCCACAGCACATTTTTCTGACTTCCTGCCTTTGACATATCTGGCTTCTTTACAGTCGATATTTCCTTGTTATCATTTGGTGGTCCTCCTTATATTAGTCAGGCATAAATATCCTCAGCACTGTTCGTATTTCAGCAATTTAAAGCTGTGTTTTCAGGTGAGGAGCACAGAAACTGAAAGTAGAAGAGGCATACCCTGCAGGCCAAATAAAGTATTCAAAGAAAATATGAAGGCAAGAAGCAATTAAGATGTTGAGGAGAAGAACAAAGGTACATGTTTCTGATGTAGTCACCTTAAGCATAGTAAAGAGGAGGTAATGCGTTACTAGAAAGTTATAGCGTTCTTAGCTTAATTGCTGAAAAAATCATTTAAGATTTATATGTACTGAGTTTCAGAACTTGAAGGCATGTCTTTTAAACTAATCAGTCTAAAATTCCCAAATACAGTAAGTACACTGAATGAATCAGGTTCAGATGGCCACAAGAAAAAATAAAAGTGAAATAATACCTTCTTTTTCATGTTACTTTTTGCTTGTTTTATCTGTTGACTTCAGGATTTTAGTTCCTTCTCTCTTCTCATTAGGTAGAGAAATCTACAGAATATACTTCCATAATGACCAGAACAATTTTGTCCATCATTCTCTCCCCACTTTGTCTCTCTCTTAAGTGGCTGATAAAGTAAAGATCACAGCTTAGGGGAGACCTCAAGAGGATAAGAGCTTGTCTAGGTATCTTTCCATGCTCACACTCTCTGTATTTCCTATTGTATGAATTTCTTTTTTTTTTTCAACATTTATTAGATAATTTCTTCATTTACATTTCACGTGTTATCCAGAAAGTTCCCTATACCCTCCCCGCTCCCAGCCCTGCTCCCCTACCCACCCGCTCCCACATCTTGGCCCTGGCGTTCCCCTGTATTGGGGCATATAAGGTCTGCATGACCAAGGGGCCTCTCTTCCCAATGATGGCCAACTANTGGAGAAGTGTTCCCCTTTCTCCACATCCACGCCAGCATCTGTTGTCACCTGAATTTTTGATCTTAGCCATTCTTACTGGTGTGATGTGGAATCTCAGGGTTGTTTTGATCTGCATTTCCCTGATGATTAAGGATGTTGAACATTTTTTCAAGTGCTTCTCAGCCATTCGGTATTCCTCAGTTGAGAATTCTTTGTTTAACTCTGTGCCCCACTTTTTAATGGGGATATTTGATTTTGTATGAATTTCTTGATGCTGACATTAAATGTCAACAAGGTCTTGGTGCCATATATGTATGACTTGGAACTCTCTAAGTGAAAACAAACAAAAAACTAACAAACAAAAAAACCTCGTGTGCTCTATAAAATAAAATCATGGTGCCACCCAAACTTCATTACATCTGAACTCTCTAAATGGGAATCTGTTCCCCTACCGTTTCTGGCTTTGTAAGTCTGTCCCATTCCTGAGCTAGTGGCCTTCACCTTCATGTTCAAAGGACATCACTTTATACACATCATTTGCTAAGTGTGCTATCTGTAATTTCTCTTTCACACCTATACACTGTGAGGAGTTCAGTGCACTTGGAATAACCCCCTCATCTTACAACACAGCTCATTTTCCTATGTGTGTTCTCTGGCTCTGGAACTTAGAATCTGAACAGCTTTAGAGCAAAGGTGCTTCTACTCTGTCTACTGACTCTACTCAGTACTCAACACTTGTCACTGTGCAAGAGCACAGTGTGAATGTACTGAGAACAGGTCTAAGAACTTTAGGTACAATGTTTTAATTGGCTCTTATAAGGAGCTTGTGAACAGCTATGATTTTGTGTGATTATAGAAATAAAGTCAAACAGAATTTGACCAACTTCTACCTTACAGAATTTAACTCACTCTTGTGGGCTGAATATACATGTCCCACCATGTTCATGTATTTGAACACTCAGTCCCTGGTTGATGACACTGATTGCATAGGTATTTGAGCCTATAGGGGTTGGACAGTTGTTGTGGACAGTGAGTCATTTGTGTTAGGACTTAGAGTTATAAAAGGCACAGTGAATGATACAATAAACTACTCAGTAAGGTGAGGCTGATAGAAAGGCATGATAAATATTTTTGGATGAGCTGGGGATGCCATTTAAGACATAGAATACTTACCTAGACTTGGTTAGATACTGGACACTGTATAAACTGGACATGGCGGTTCATGTATGCAACCACAAAATGTGCAGGGTCATCCTTGCTTATATCCCAAGTTGGAGGCCAGCTTGATGCATACCAGGCCCTGTTTTCAAGTAATGTATGTGCATACAAATTTCTCTGCCTTAATTGGATATTTTCTGAGGTAGTCATTTAGGCAAATAATACAAATGGATTAGACACTGGAGGACTAATGTTTTCTATGACAGAGGAAAATGCGTATGAAATGATATGGTAGAGTATCAAGAGTGTAAGCATCTCTCTCTGATACCAGAAGCACATCTTGCCGGTTGGCTCTTGACTATTAATTCTCCCATGTGGGTGCTGATATCATAGGTGAGGTACGTAGTTTTTCTGAGCCCTAGTTGATTCCCAATTCTGATTCTGCAACATGTTGAGCTATATTTAATGATAGTAAAAAGATTTATTTGGACTTGTGAAGTGGTTTACTGTGTAAGAACTCTTGCTTCACAAGTATGAGGAACTGAGCTCAAATACTTAGAATTCATATAAAAAGCCAAGCACGGTTGTGGGCATGCTTCTAACCTTAGCACTATGAGGAAAGCAGGGTGAGAGGATCTCTGGTGTTCAGTGCCCACCAGACTCATTTCTGGTTCAGTGAAAGGCTCTTTCTTGGAGGAATAAGGCAGAGTAATATAGAGATGGACTCCATATGTACATACCCACATACATGCCCATATAGCTCATATACAGATACACTTATATATCACACATGCATTTAAAGACACACTTACAGTGACACACACATACATTTTTAAAAGATATTTCGTTCCCAATAGTCTTCTATAAAAATACACATGCAAACAATTTGGTTAAGAACATTTTGGAGTTTTACTGATTTGAAGGTGCTATCATTTTGCTTATGGTAACATATCTATGTATTCTTGGGTTATCTAATTCACTTCTTCTAGTATAACTACCATGTGTGCATTCATATTGAAGACTCATGCAGTATAAACAGTACCTAAAACATAATTATCATCATTGTTTAAAGCTTAATACAAATGCTACCTGCCCAGTCTCCTAGCTCTCTTACCTTTCTATCTCTTTGGTCTCTTTGAGGCAATAAAAGTTGAATTCATTTGCAACAGTGATGTGGAAATAGATGAAGAGGCATATGCATGATGTCCCTACTAGATACACTACATGTAGACATAAAAGAGATGAATACAGTCTAAATTCCCTCACCACACATTGTGGAAAATGCAGCAAGTCAGTATTAAGCAAGCTCCTCCTGGAAGCCAGCAAAAGAGATCCTGAACTTTTCCAAAACCAAATACAGTGTGTACATAGAGGTGTGATGCTTGCTCTTCTACATTGGGATCCTGATGAGTGCACCATAATGAGAGAACTGTCTTAGAAACACTTGAGAAATCTAAAGCATCACCAACAGGACACCATCCTAACTTTACCTCCATAGTAATCACTGCTTGGATGGGGAATGAGCATTGAAGAACCTAGAGAAGTGATATTAACTATGCGTAGAATTTGTACCAGCAGGTCTTAGACTATTACTCTAGTGTGATCTAATCCAGCTTCCTTAAATAGCCCAGTATTCTTTTTCTCTTAGCCTTTAGTTCCACTATGGACAGTATCATTTAATCAATGTGTATTACATATATAGGGATCATAGCTGATCTTGGCCTAGACTTTTCTCTGGATGTAGTTGGTGGTCTCTTGTTAAACCGGACAAGACACACTTCTATCTTTACTTGATCACACAAGATCTAATTGGAGGTTGTTTTTGTTTGTTTTTGTTTTTGTTTTCTTCCATTGAACTCTATCAGTATTTTGAGTTTATACTACCCAATTTAACATTTAATTATATTTATTAAAAAATTGAGGCTGAGATGGCATCCAGACAAAAATTCCATTTCTTTTAGTGATACAGCAAGATAGGGAAAGGGAAAAAGGTAAGTGATTTCTATTAAAAGGGGCTACCTCACCAGAAGCAGGCCAATCAACCATGCAGTTTTTATTTATGTTTCCGTTTTGTTTCCTGAAGGCAAATACATGTTCTAGCCCCTTGATGATGCCCAACAGTGGGCAGCCATAAATCACCAATGACAAGCTGGAGCTCAGCCTGGAGTGGCAGGAAGAATGGGGGGAGTATTTCAGTGATATGCATTAAACAAAGTCACTGTTCAGAAAAATCTAGAAAAGAAGAACATCCACATCAAATAATATTTCAACAGATGTTGCTAAAAGTAATAAAGTAATGTCAATACAATAATGCCTGTGAACATTTTACTGGAGTACTTCGCAAGAAATATAGTTTTAAGTTGTTAAATATTTCATGTGTGTCTACGTGTGTGTGTGTGTGTGTGTGTGTGTGTGTGTGTGTGTGTATGTATGTATATGTGTATATAAGTGATAGGTAGATTATAGATAAATAGATGATGATGATGATGATAGATAGATAGATAGATAGATAGATAGATAGATAGAAAAAGGATAGATAATGAATAGACAGATTTATGGATGGATATAGGGATATTAGATAGATGGATGATAGAAAAAATGGATGAATAGGTAATAGGTAGGATGACAGATAAAATATATATATATATATATATATATATATATATATATATATATATATATCTTTACATTTATATATCCATATATATGGATGCATGGATAGTTAAATGATTAACAAGAGAGACAGGAAGTAGATGAATGAGAGACAGGTGAAAAATAGATGATAGATAGAGAGATGGGAGAGAGATATTAGATAGACAAGCAATAGATGGATATAGGTAAGATGGATAAATGCTAGATGATTGATGATATATAGATAAATTTTAGAAAATAGGTTAATGGAAGATAAGTAGATAGATAGATAGATAGATAGATAGATAGATAGATAGATAGATAGGCATATAAATGATACATAGCATGTAGCACTACTTTTTTGATTTGTAGAAGTAACTTAAACATCTAGTTAAATTTTCCATATTTTAGACAGACTAAATATTGAACGAGTGTGTATTTTGGTGGACTAACTTTTACTCTCCTTAACAAATTGGCTAAGTTTAATAATTCAGTTTCATCAAATATTATTTTCATATGATAAAGTGAGATTTATTTATTTTATTTATAAGAATACAATGTAGCTGTCTTCAGGACCACCAGAGGAGGGCATGAAATTGCATTAAAGATGGTTGTGAGTTACCACGTGGTTGCTGGGAATTGAATTCAGGAACTCTGAAAGATCATTCCATTGCTCTTAATCTCTGAGCCATCTCTCCAGCTCATTTTACTGTAAGGTGAGGATACTAGTATTTATTGATATAGTTATTGATTGATTATGAAGTTAGATCTCATGTAATTGAAGTTAGTCCTGATCTCAACACTAAGAACCAGGAATGTGTTCCCTCTGTGTGAAGTCTGTTATATAAATGTGGCCTGGCCAGTGTAACTGGTTGAGAATATTCTTCTCTTCGTGGACTTTCGAAGACTGTGACTCGGTTCTTTACTAGGTGTTTGTTTGCTTATTTTTGTTAAGTAGCATTGATGGTATGGATACATCTCTATTTCTTTAACAACTTACTGGGTGAAGAACATCTAAAACTGCTTCTTGTTTCGAACTGTTATCAATATTTTTTCTCATAGGTGTATTTGTATAGTTTTTTAACATGTAAATTAGACTCTGTTTCTGTTGGATGAATGCTCAATAATACAAGTTGATAAATGTATAGTTCTAAATTTAGCTTTTAAGGAACTCAAGACACTATTTTCTCAGAATGGCAGCCCCATTTACAGGTCTAGTAACAGTTTTTAGATGATCCAGTTTATTTCTGTGATTCTCTATAATCTTGCTATGGATTTACCTTCCATTTTCTGATGCCTAATTATAATGACAGATTTCCTTAATCTAACTGCCTTCTACATTTTATTTGAACTGTGTATTTCATTTATTTCTCATCATTGATCTGTTTGTGCGATATTTTAATTATTTCCTGTTATATATGTGTGTGTGCCTTACATATATTTTTATCCAACTCTGTATCTTTTCTTTTATTCCTGAGAGTGTTAAAAAAACAAAAAAGAGACACCTTAGAATGGATGACGTTACATTTGTTATTTTCTCTGTAATGGTCATGCTTTTGGTAAAATATCTAAGACTTATTTGCCTAAACACACATCACAGATTTTCTCCTGTGACTTGAGTCAAAATCTCTCATACTATGTACAACATCTTGGATGAATTTGTGTCTATGATGTGAGATGAAAATTGGGTCATCATCAATATCACGTTATTCCTCCGTGGAATAGCTTCTGCATTTTTTTCCTTTCTGGATGTGTGAGTGCTCAC
Organism: Mus minutoides; assembly: GCA_902729485.2. NCBI lineage: Eukaryota > Metazoa > Chordata > Mammalia > Rodentia > Muridae > Mus > Mus minutoides. The sequence goes on along the minus strand of CACVCL010018794.1, from coordinate 12,622 downwards.
CCACTTCTGAGTGTGCTGTCCGTAGCCACTATCTACATGGCTTCCACACCATTAATACAGCACAATTTTCATTACTGAAAATGTTCTAAGTCTCCTAATAAAAGAAACCAATTCTTTCACTTTAGACTTATATTTAAAAATCATATTTGCTGACCACATTTTTATATTTTCCACATAAATATTATAGTGATATTGTCTTCAGTAAGATATGAAAATTCTCATATTGGATATGTTTTGCATATCCATGAGCATAGGATAATTTCTTATTTATGTAGATATCTTTGTTTTCATAAATTAGGTATAGAATTTAGCATTCAAAAAGTATACATGCTTCGCCTCTGTATTTTTCAGTATTTATCAGTAAATTTATGGTAGTTATCACTATGGTATGTGGCCTTCATCAAAAATATTTCCCTCTTTTCCTGTATTTTTTGAGATTTAATCGTGTCTTGGAATTCTTTCACACACACTTATCTCTATTTTTCAATTGAGGAAAAATAGTGCTGTTATATATTACTTTGGTATATTTGTCTATTTTTTTTGAAAATTGTCATTATTGCTTTATAATTCTGGGCCTGTTTGATACATAGCAAGACCTGCTATGCACGTCACAATCATAATTAAATTTATTTCTCGTTCCACTTACCTTTGTGTGTATAAACACTACTTTATCTGATACTATTGTGATGGTGCTGATTTTCTTTAAGTAATGTTCATATGATGCATCTTTTACCATAATTTTAATTCAATCTGACATTAATATTGCACATATATTTTCTAACATTTTAAATATGTTTCTGAGAATTGCATACATTTCTCCAAGGTGTTCTAATCATGTCTGCCTGCCATTACTTTGCTTCAACATGTTCTCTGCTCCCCTCCTGTCCCCTGCTCAATGCCATGTCTTTTTCTTATTATTGATAACCCTGAGCCCAGTTGGTGCTTCTTACATGTGCATAACTGTGGTGTCATTTACTAGGGAGTAGGAAATCTAGTTAACAGCTGAAAATTTTTCTTCAAGAAATAAATTTTTCAAATCTACATGAGCACAGAAATTTAAAGAATGATGTGGATGCCCTAAAGGCATACCAAGACCTATCATAATTAAGCTGAAAACAAAAACACTTTATGTACAGGAGTAAAATTGTTATGTTTTCTGTAGATTTTTGTCAAAATATGCTGTTTAAAAGGAATTAATATGATATCACTTCAAAGAACTTTGAACACAATACTATACTCTACATAAGTATTTTGCAGGATTATTTAGAAAATAAGGCATTCTTGGATTGAGGGAAACTAAATGAAGTAGTTTTCATAGGTTTTAACCATTAGAGATATTATTAAGTTGCTTTACAAATAACCAAAGTTAAAATGATAGACTTTGGAAAGCTGTGAAGAAGAGAGAATATAGTAAACAAAATATAGACAAATACATCAAATAAGTGTCATGTTTTCTAAATTATATTAATGATTAAAGTAAAAATAAGAACATGTATATGTATATGTATATATGTGCATATATGTGNAGAAAACATGCTTAAAACCACTTTGATATTAACAATAGAAAATACAGAAACATAAAGGAGAAGATCATTATTTCCTATTTCACATGAGCTTTAAACACACTAATGCACTTGACCTTCATAAACATAACAGTGGATATTATTTTTAAAAGGAAAGCAAAGTGATATACTCTAAATCAAAATAAAGGAATAAACACTAGAACATTAACATCAGTTGAGTCAGCTCTCCAAAGCTTAAAAAACAACAGTAGAGCAAGTTTCAAAGGGAGAAAAAAGAAAATTAAAAATATGGCACAAGGGCTATGGTTTAGTGTGTAAGCATGCTTGCTGTTTACCAAAAGGATCAAAGATTGGTTCTCAATGTCTGAACTGAGTAGCTCGCAAGACCCTCTAACTCCAGCTAAAGGATAGCCAAGACCCTCATCTGAACTCCATACATATCTTCTCATACACACACATGTCAACATACAGACACACAAAATGTATATCATTTAACATTTATAACGACTTTTAAAATTATATTTAAAGTGAATACATGAAAAATAAAATAACTTGAACTTTAGAATGTAAGTAACTTCACAAAAATATAAATTGTTCACATGCTCCACATAAAATGCAGAGATTCGAAAGGTAAATTAATAAGCATGATACAATTGAATACGGTCTACACTTTCTCTCCCTCCATCATTGAGGGAGGTTGAAGAATGTGTTAGTAGCATCATCACAATGAAAGCTTAGAGTGGAGGTTGGGCCAAGTCATGCTCTATGTTTCCCATATTTTACAAAACAACAATTGTCAGGCTGTGTTTTGCTCTGTGTAACTCCATATTTATAGTTAATTTACTTCATTTTGAGTGCAGTTTAGGGTAGAATATCTGTTACCATGAAGCAAGACTGCTTTATAACTTACCTTTACAAATAAAATATTAACCCATGAACTTACTGAATTTACTCAAGAGCCCATAAGTGCATAGGCACATCAAAAACACCATGATACCACTTAAACCGTTTACAAAGCCATTGTATAAACGATGTACCAACATGCCTGCCAAGTGTAATGCATGGTCAGAAAATTAATCTAAACCATTAAGCCAGAAAAAAGTCTCTCTGCTAATGTTGGTGGACAATAAAATCGGGAGTAGTCAGTAAATTAAAGTCAAAGAAATTGGCAGTGCTTATAAATTTGTTATCTGATAACATCTAATGGTGGAAAGCCACGTTGTATCTGTGTCCTTCATAATCTCTTCTTTCCTTTCCTTTCCTTTCCTTTCCTTTCCTTTCCTTTCCTTTCCTTTCCTTTCCTTTCCTTTCCTTTCCTTTCCTTTCCTTTCCTTTCCTTTCCTTCCTTCCTTCCTTCCTTCCTTCCTTCCTTCCTTCTTCTTTCCTTCCTGTCCCCATCCCCATTTTGCCTGGTTTTGTTTGTATTTAAGGCAGGGTGTTTCTATGCAGTTGTCTGGCCTCAGGAACCTCATTCTTCAATCTTCCTATTGTTGAGACTTCAGAAAATCAAGCATTGGCTCATAAAACCATGGTACTCTTTCAGCCTTTGCTGATATGGATGGGGAGTGGGATCACAGTCTACAGTCTGGTCTCTTCATTACGGAGGATGTTTAAAAACATTTCACCTTTATGACCTGCCTTTCTTCTGACACTCTAGATAGAGAACACAATTTTTGTTTGAGTTTTTGTTTCTATCTCTACTTGCATTCTATGGCTTGCTCTTCTCTGCATCATATTTGTGGAGTAAATGCTATAAGAAAATTCAAAATGCTTAGGAACTTTGATTTTTCCTTGGTTGTGAACTTTCTAAGTGACCTGATTACTTTCTTATATCCTCTAGTTCTCTCAAATTTGCTTTCTATGGTGTCCTTCATCTGTAGGAGTACTTGAAAGCCTCTGTTGTACTGAAGTCAGTAAATGTTTACTTTTAAGGAAGGGAAAGTATTGAGTTTCCATTGCAACCATGTCTTTATCCAAGAGTTGGAGTATATGAACTTTCTATGTTATTTAATAATACTGAAATTATTCAATCTATATTCAAGGTGTGACTGGTCATGCTTCACCAAAATAATTTCTGTGATGTTTTCTGACAGGACAATCCATGTTTAGGTTGTATAGGATTTTAGTTTTCTTCTTTTCATATTTTTGATTGATTCAAAGTATGTGTGCATGAAGTTTGATGCCCTGGATCAACTGAACATAGGTGGTCACATCAGAGGAATCATCGCTCATGTCATATCTTTGTTTGTGTGTTTACATGTGTGTGTGTGTGTATGTTTCAGTGTGTGTGTTGCTATAATTTCCCTGTAGATCATACATGTGACTATGCAAATTTCCTTCAGCTGAGCTATGCCTTAGGTTTTTATTACTGTGTTCAATTATTATTTGACTAAGGTTCTCATGAAGTTGTTTAGACTAGCTTGGAATTGGGATTAAGCATGCCCTACCCCATCCTGTTTTTATCATTCTTGACAGTCACCAAGAAATGCTGGATTTTCCAGCCTCAGTTTCCCAATAATTGGGATTAAGCATGCCCTACCCCATCCTGTTTTTATCATTTATGGTGGCTCTACACAAATTCCTTTTAACTTTTGAAACAATTAATTCAACTTTATTGATTATATTCTTCTTATTACTTAAGAAAGTATTTCTCTTACTGAAGGAAAGCAACATACACATTGACTGGTCTGTGCTTATACCCTGTTAGCTCTTTATACTGAACTCTACCTCTATTGACATTAACATTTTAAAAATATCCTTCTGAGGAAAATGATGTCTCTTTTTCTGTGGCCAGTGTTTTTCCTTAACATAATGTACTTCAGACCCATCCATGATGCCCTACTGACAAAAATCTTACACTATTTCAATTTTTCATACTTTAATAGCATATTACAATTATCTATTTATCTATCAATTCCACTGCTAATGAGGATTTGTTTCTAGTGGCTATTATTAAAGGATAAAATTGCTATGTAATGGTTTCGATGTTTTGGAATTGTGGTATTTTTATGCATATCTGGTATTGGATTACCTCTGTCATAGGACAACATGATGACTTTTCACTAGATAATAACATAATTGTAACAATTTACAGTCTTGTCAGCTCTGTTTATAAGCCCTAGTTGCTCATTTGCCAGTACTGAGCCTTCTCATTGTCTCATTGAAATGCATTAGTCATCCCCGTGCAAACTAAACAAAATGATACCTTTCAATATGCCCCAAGGAAAAGAAAGGGAGAACAGTGCACATCTTCAATAAATATACTTATTGAGTAGAGTCGTATACAACCAATCTGCATGGTGGGAGTTTGAGGCCTCTGTGTTGTTAGTTTTTATGGATGACTTTTAAAGACCTTGGAGTAAGCTCTGTCGTTTGAAACAATGACAGTAGAGGATCCATGTCTCTTTGTGAGAATACTCTTTATGAAGTCTTTCAAAAATCACGAATGATTTGAAGACCCTCTCTCCCTTGAAGTCTTTTCATAGCTTCCTCTGGCTGTGATGATAACTTTCCTGAAATTCTTCCACTTCAGAGCCATATCAGGGCTCCCCAAGGCCATGAATTCTACCCTAAAAGTTCTTCTAAAGGGGTAAGTTTTATATTGTGAACTGAAAATCATGATGGGAAGTAAACCATAGAAATTCAGTGAAAGTGACGTTTCTACTGCACACAGTACTTTACACTTACATCTAAGCATTCTTGACAGTCACCAAGAAATGCATCAGAGAGTGAGAGGACCCAAGAGAGGAAAGTGCTGGTGCTTATGCCATATTTGACAAGTACTTCTCAAGCTTATCTGGAGAAAGGCATGATCTAGATACAGAGTCACACGGGCATCAAGCACCAGGTTCTCAAATATGGGCTTTGCTCTTACATCTGTTAATTTTACTGGTTTTTCTTTGTTGCTGTTTCTGATTTGATTGTAGTAACTAAGAGTTCTTGCCACCTGTTTCCGTGTAATGTATGTGAACAACAAAATAATGAATCATTAGTACTCACAGGCTGGTTCTCGGTAAGGGAAAAAACAGGTTTGGGTACCAGCTGTTCATCATGTGGTAGTTTCTATTCTATGTGTGCACAAATCATGGGTCACCTGGGTTGATTTCTGTATATTTTTAAAAATGGAAATTTACTGGTAACTTTAAGGAGTCAATGTCAAGAGGATAAAACTAGGCCAATAAGGTACAAACGGGATGCTGATTTGTCCTTTACTCCTGATAGTACATTGTATTCTGTGTATCAGTCAATCATTTCCAACATGACAGTTATTTCCTCATGGCTTTTTTTCCTTAACTTTCTCTCCATATGTGGGTTTTCTCCTCTCTCCTTTCTTTTTCATATCCTGTTCTTCTGTCTCTTCTTGTCTTTTGTTTATATGTTTCTAAACTGTCCACTCAAGTCTATGCTCCTATAATGCTTTCAGTGTTGTGTTACATAATGGATACATTTATCTTTGTTAAACCTACTAGAGATTACATAGTGTAGGATAACACTTTCATTCATAGATTACTCTATAGAATAAAATAATTACTTTCATTAAGAATCCTGTCAGAGAAGTATGGACAATAATAAATTATGACTTCTATTAGAACTTATCAGGTTTGCCTTTCTTGGCATGTTTGCACAGGATTCCAATGTCTTCATGAAACTTACCACTGCCTATTCTAATCTCCTGAGACAAGGTGAAATGGGATTAGACACTCTTAATTATTAGGAAAATGCAAATCAAAAATGCTTGGGGATTTCCTCTCACTGCAGCCTAAAACAGTTTTTATTAAAAAAAATTAGTCAATGAAACAAATAAAAAACCTAAAAACCAAATAACAAATGCTTGAGTAAATAGGATAAAGAGAGATAATGATTGATGCTGTTGGAGAGTTTACTTTGCAGACAAAGCAGAAAAACATGGAAATTTCTGAAAAATGAAAACAAAACTCCAAACCAACCAACCACGCAAAAGGCTTAAAACTTCTAGGTAACCCAGTTTTATCACTCTCATGTACCCAACAGACTCTACTTTAACACAGCAGGGAGACTGTGCATGTGTCTTTCTTATGACCCATCATCAGAATAGCCAGGAAGTGGGAGCAGCTCCAATGTCAATGATACAATGAGTCAATGTGATAAAGACAGTGTAACTCATATCCACAGTGGAATTTTAGGCAGACAGAAAGAACATTGAAAGAATACTTGCAGGAAAGGTGTTGGAAGTAGAAACTATCTATTGTTTGGTGGAATAAGTCTATATCAGAAAGAAAATGAGATTTAAAATTATATGTATTTCATAAGTACAAATTATATCTAATTTTAATAATGATGTATAAACACAAATTTACAATTATGTGTATGTGGTTGACAAATCTAGGAATGTGATTAAGACAAGGGCAAAAGCATGAAGAGGACTGACATGAGGAAGGTGGTGAAACTTATATTATGTAACAGCACAAGGAAGGCAGGTAAGAGAGGGGAAAGGTGCTAGCTTCCAAGCCTGATGACCTGAGTTTGATCCCTAGGCCATACATGCAAGAGGGAAATAGAATTATGCATATTATCTTTTAACTTATGCAGGACCCTCCGCCCCCAAATCAATAAATACAAATTTTACAAATAAGAAGCAACAGAAGGAGCACCATCTCTGGGAAAGAAAAACAAAACAAAACAAAACAAAAACAAAAACAAAAACAAAAACAGGCATAACGGAATCAGGGGAAGGAGGGAGGAAGTAAGGGAAGAGAACAAATTAAAACAAAATATGATGATGCAAACGTGATGATGTCACAAGAAAACCTATTGCTTTACACATCAACCAAATAGTAATAATAATTTAAAAAGATTTTTCAGAGGATTTTAGACATGTTCATCATTATTGGTGTGAAGCAGTAAACGGTGTGTGTTTTTATAAAACACATTTCAAAGACTATGGGAAATTGAGGATTATGCTGGTAAATATAAAATGATGAGCATGTTATCAATATATGTCATCTTTCCTAGTGACCTGTCACTCCCAAATCACCTGCTAAGGAAGCAGCCCTCTGGATATGTCCTCCATTAATCCTCTTTCCTGTAAGTCCTTCCAGTGGAAGAAGGATCGAATCCAAAAGGGATTCCAGTTACAGATTCTCAGTGCAGAAAAGTCATTTTGATTAAGCTCTCATTTTATTTCACTTTTATCTAACATTTTATAACATACACATGCTTTAAACCTTTTAAATATTATTTTTATTGCACATATTTGTGGGGTGTAGTAAGATTTCAATCTATAATAAACACTGATCCCCTGAGGTTTCTAAGTGAAGTTTTACTGCTTGACCATCCCTTTTGTTTAAGTACTGCCAACTCTTCCTTCCTTTATTTATAAAACACGGGAGTTTATTATGAACCACAGTTACCTGGCATGCTACAGAATCAAGAGCTTGTTCCTTCTGTCTAAGTCTCTTACTATTTCCTAATTTCATGGATATTCCTCTTTCCTGAAAATTACTGTCATGCATTAAAGTTGAAAGGTTTCAAAGTTACTTTCTGAGCCCTGGCACATGATCATTTAACTTAATCTGCCTCAATTAATTTCAATGCATTCCATCCGACTTGCTGCAAAGGACAGAATGCCGTTGTTTGATGGCAGTATAATATTCTATTATGTGTATGTATTATGAATCTACCCATTTATTTTGTGGTAATGTTGGGTCAGTCATCATCTCAGCTCCTCTGAATGACACACGGACAAACAGCAGCCCACCAGGACAAACAGCAGCCCGCCAAGCTCAGATTTGCTGGCTTTTCCTTTGCAGATATACCCAGAAATTGGCTATTATCACATGGTGGATTTAATTTATATTTCTGTTTCAGAACCTCCTCACTCTTCTTCATTATGACCGTACTTGTTTAACTATTCCCCAATAGTTCATTGGAATTTCTTTCCTCCATGTTCTTGTCAACATTTGTTTTGTTCTTGTTGCTTGTGATAATAAAAACTGGGTGACACTGTAGCACACTGTGTTATCTGTCTGCAATTCTGTGAGGGACAGTGATGGCCAGGATATTTTCAAACACATACTGTTTGTTCATTTGAATTTATTTTTAAGTGATAACTATTCCCATCATTGGCCTTTTATTTATTAGTGATCCCTTTAGTTAGATTTCAAAATCCTGTACATATGATAAATAGGTGAAATGTGGTGGAACATGATGTAATTCCCCCACAAAAGCATCTCTGGAAAGAAAGGATTTATCTCCAGTCAATATTCAAAGGCATCATCCACCACAACAGGGCAGTAAAGATCTTAGGTCAGCTTATCACATGGCAGCCACAGTCAGGAAGAAGAGAATAATGAACGCTATCCTCAGCATACTCTCTCCTTTTTCATATAGTACAGGGCCTAAGTGTAGGGAATGGTACATTCCACTTTCACTATGGGTCATTCCATATCAAGGAACATAAGCCCAGAAAGACTAAATAATCCCTCATGTGTGTGTGTGTGTGTGTGTGTGTGTGTGTGTGTGTGTGCAGGCTTGTCTGCTAGATGATTCCACATCCGGTAAAATTGGTAATTACAACTCCCTTTCACACTGGCAGACACTCTCAACTGCAGACACCTGTGCACCATCTTCACGGTTGCATGTCCTCATGGCTCTCGACAACCTTTGGATACACTTGAGCAGCTACAAATTTAAGTGTCAAGTTCAAGTTGAGGGCAAGTTTCATGGCATTTGGCTGTCATTGTATTAGCATCCCAAACAAATGTGTCTCTAATAACTATTTTCTAATAGGATATTTCTTTGTTGTTAATTCCATGCTGTGGTTCTTTGAGATGATTGCCTTTCCCAGAAAAGGTAGTGGTTGAGAAGAACAGCAATTGCAGCTTTCCTGGCCAGCACAGAGCTCCACCACAGTGATTCCACCAGCTTCAATCCTACTTTCCAAAACCTCTGAGGGACCAGCATGTCCTCTCTAATAAGACTCAAACATTCACATACTTCCAACCCCTGACCCCTATTGACACTCATATGGATACACACACACACACACACACACACACACACACAGAGCATATGTATGCTACACATGAATAAACAAAATAAAGTAAGATGATATTAAATGTTATTTCTCTCTTTAGAAGCTCACAATAAATAACAAGCTTAGGGTATATTTATTTTTCCTAAAAACTTGTAATATTTCCTTTGTAATCCCTTGTAATATTGTATCTTGATGAATGTTTCTAATACTTTGTATCCTAAATCTTAAGGACAAACAAAAATACCATGTGACCCAAAAGCACACAGCTTGCAACATTTATTTAGTGTGCTAAGTCCTTCAGGGCTAAAGAGACTTAGCCTTCTTGTTCCCAGACTTTAGTTTTATTTTCTCCATAAAAAACTTTTCAATTGGCAATTTATATGCATTTTATTTGATAACTGTGGTCCTATCTCCATCTAGTTATACCAAGGTGAATCCAACATTTAGATGACATACCCTATTCCTTGAATGTTTCCTTAATTCCTATGGATTTTGAAGAATGATGTTGAGACCACAATATGGCCATCATTAGCAGAATCTCGACATTGCCAGATTCTGCGAACAAGTACCTCCATCTACTCGAAGGGCACTTAAAGTAAATACTGCTGTTGCACTTTCTGTATGAGCTGAAAGCCTTTACTTGCTCATGCCTTTCCTAAGTCTGGAAGGCAGTGTGGTTATAGATGTTTGTTGTTGTTTGCTTGTTTTTATTGTCTTGTTTTATTTGGAACCATAAAAATTGGAGAAATAATTGTATTATGTCCATAAAATAACCAATCAGAAACATATGAAGTTGACAACATTTAGAAAGTAAGGGTGAATATTTCATGGTGAGAGTAGATCAGCGAACCCTGAGGATCCATTTTAGAACCAGCTGATTGTTTATACAGCTACTGATGAATCTCCTTCCTTTATTTAAAACGTAGGTCTGTGCATCTTTGAATATTCAGTTTCACTATCATAGTCAAAGACTAAAAATCGAAGAAGAGATTAAATGTAGATATCCTGGCTATTTTGTCTATTTATCCAAGAATGGACATGTTTTCTGCTCAGTACTCTCTAGTGGGTCTTGATTCTGCATCTCCTATTTATTTATTTTCATTTTTTATTAGATATTTTCTTTATTTACATTTCAAATGCTATCCCGAAAGTACTCTGTACTCCTCCCTACCCTAACCACCCATTCCCACTTCTTGGCCCTGGTGTTCCCCTGTACTGGGGCATATAAAGTTTGCAAGACCAAGGGGCCTCTCTTCCCAATGATGGCTACATATGCATCTAGAGACATGAGCTCTGGGGGTACTGGTTAGTTCATATTGTTGTTCCACCTTTAGGCTTGCAGACCCTTTCAGGTCCTTAGGTACTTTCTCTAGCTCTTCCATTGGGGGCCCTGTGTTCCATCCTATAGATGACTGTGAGCATCCCCTTCTGTATTTTCCAGGCATTGACATAGTCTCACTCAAGAAAGCTATATCAGGGTCCTTTCAGCAAAATCTTGCTGGCATATGCAATAATGTCTGGGTTTGGTGGCTGATTATGGGATGGATCCCTGGCTGGGGTAGTCCTATTTATTTAATACATTAGCTTTCAGGAAAAAGGAGATGCCATAATGATACAGAACATGAGGTAGAGCTAGAAAAATCCCAGCTATAAATTTTCAAACTAAAATATATCCTGATTTAGCTTGGATTCCAAGAAGAGGCTGATCCTGACCATTAATTAAAACCTCTTTGTTCTGCTCCCCACTATGCTGCTTAGAGTTGTGTTGAAATGGAGCTTGCTGAATAAATAATTTCAGATGTTTGTAAAGTACTCTGATTCATTCGAAATAATGAATATGTGGGGAAATGTATAAAAATACACTAGAATATCTAAGCATGCTTAATAATAAGGCAGAATCTTTTCAAACCACACATGAAATCATTTAAATATTTTAACCTAAAATATTATAGAATTTTAATAATAAAGGCTACTGTGCTGTTTATTACAATAAGAAAGACAATATTAGAGTCTCTGTAAAAGATCTTAGAAATCAATATTAGTAGAGCAGTGAGACACTTTTATTGTACTACTATATAGATAAAGTACTAATCAATAATACCCTCAAGAAAACTTAAACATGACAATTTTTAGCTGTATGTTTTTTTTATGTTTCTAAGTTGTACATGCAAAATTAAACTTCAGTTTATAAGGGACAGGCCCACCCATTCAATGAAGAGTTATAGACAGTTTTGAGGTGTAGCTCAAACAGATCTCTGTACAGCAGTGTTCTCTCTAAATATCTGCACCTTGCTAGGTGGGCTGCCATAGGAAATGTGAGGTAACTTCTTCACAGAGAGAAGCAGGCACATAGGGAAAAGGAGACTAGAAGGATATGTGTTGATGGACATCATGGTGATTAAATAATCCTCAGCACATTTTCCCAAGAGCCTAAAGCAATCACCACAGCCTTTCAGAGTTCTACCTTAATATCAACAGTGTGTGAGCTCTCAAACAAATGGGTGTGTTATCTTTCCTGAGCTTTGTATAAAGGTGTTCTTCTACTTGTGATTTGGCTACAAGCTGGTGAATCCCCTTTGAATTATTATTCTGCTGCTCCTCAGCCAGGAAGCATCATGAGGCAGGATCTTAAGTGAGGAGTGTCATCTGCTCACCCTGGGAGCTTAGGGACCCCTGGGTGCTATTTGCTCTAACTGCATTGCCCAGCACTACACAGGAGTGGGAGTGTCACATTACACATGCATAAAATGCAAAGTGGGAAGCCAGACTTCTGAATATGCATCATTTCTTGCATCAGCAGAAGGTGGAAAGGAGGAGTTGAATTACCAAAGGCAGGTGTTGTTCTGTGCTCAACTTCCTGGGGGGAATGTCTGCACACTTCCCTTTCTTCAACTCCTTACTATATCTCAAATTGCCATAACAACAATTCAGCTCACTTTGTATCATCTCTGTGCTAAGCTGAGTCAAGAAACAACAACTCCAACTCAATGTCCTGTGAAGCTGACCAGCAGCTCCCAGTTGTGCTGCCCTGACTGCACTGACCTCAGCAGATACAGAATAAGCATGCGTGGCAGTGGGCACTGAG
>CACVCL010018779.1:0-121426 GCA_902729485.2 Mus minutoides | reverse complement strand
AAAAAAAAAAAAAAAAGAACAAATAATAAAAATGCATACCTTCATCATATATAATGTCTCTGCTCATAGAATCTAGCAGAAACTTAATAGGGAAATGGAAAAGTCTGAGTTTCCTATCATTAACATAGAGTTTCCCATTCCCACTGTGGATATTATTATATTACAGGATAAACAATAGTAATTTAGACACTTTATTTGCTGTTCTTAAGTGTACAATGTTTTTAATACTCTGATTTACTAGCTCTTTTCCTAGTAAATAATAATAATAGAATTGAGGACCAGCCTATTCCCGGAGAAGGAGCTTTGGATATGACAACTGAGGACCTCCTTATTCCCAAGTTTGGTTTCAACCAGCTTAAACACCACCTGGAAATCCACCAATACAATGTACAGTGCAGGTGACAAGCACCTTTACCCAGTCAGCCATCTCACTGGCCCAAGAAAGAGAAACTTACTGCCATTTTAAGTTCTACCTATTTTTAAATGTTTTTTTTTAAGACTTATAATTATTTTATGTGTATGGTTGTTTGCATTTATATATGTACACCACTTGTAAGCCTATTGCCAACAGAGGACAAAGAGGGGCCAGCTCCTCTGGGACTAGAGTTACATATAGTTGTAAGCCATTATATGTCTGCAAGAGAAACCAAGTGTTCTTAAATGCCTAGGCATCTCTCTCCACTTGCTAAAATGTTTTTGATCACTCTAAAATATCACAGTTAATTATTTTTAATAAAAAACCATTTGAAGAGTATTTGTAATGATCTGTTGATATGCATAACATAATTTTTATTCTCTCAACTAGATTACACACTTATTAATTCACTTTACATCTCAATATCTGGTCCTCATCTCTTACCACCACACTCCTCCAACACCTCCTTTTCCCATTCCCCCTCCCCTTCTCCTTTATGAAGGGGAGGGTCCCTTGGGTATCATTCCACTCTGACACATCAAGTCTCTAGAGGACTAGGCACACAATCACCCACAGAAATCAGACAAAGCAGCCCAGTTAGGTGAACAGGATCCACAGACAGGAAACAGATTCAGGGATAGCCCCTGCTCTAGTTCTTGGTGTTCCTATATAAAGATCAAGCTTCTTTTCTGCTACATATGTGCAGGGGACCTGTGTTCAGCCTATGCTTGCTCTTTGGTTGGTGGTTCAGTCTCTCAGAGACTCCAAGGGTCCAGATGAGTTGACTCTGTTGATCTTCCTATGGAGTCCCTATCTCCTTTGGGTTCATCATTCCTTTCCCCAATACTTCCACATGAGTCCAGAAGCTCCGTCTAATGTTTGGCTGTTGGTCTTTGCATTTGTTTCCATTGGCTGCTGTGTGGAACCTCTCAAAAGATAGTTATGCTGTGATCCTGACTGCATTACATATTTTAAAAGCACAAAGACTATAGTTCCTTTTTATTGATTCTGTCTATAAGATCTATAATATTTATGATATAAGTAGGTTATGAATAAATGTACTGACTAATTAGATGATTAAAAAAACATAGAAACAGCTCAAGAATGGCTGGTCTTGGTAAAAGTGTATTTGAGTGATTCATACTTGGAAATACTTAATAGAAAGGGCATATTTGAGATGAGTTGTGCTTTGCTCTCCATGTAGATCACATGAGTCTTGAAGTCCCTTATTTAAGGTAAGAGAATGTCTGTAGAGTATTCTCACTGACAGCCTCCAGAATATATCTGTGCTTTTGACTACTTAATCACACTGCTGTGGGCTGCATCTTTATCACTTCGGCCATATGTTCTTACTGTGTTAGTCACAAATCCAGGGGATAACAAGGACAAAGTGGCATCATGAGAACACAGCTGCAGCTTTGGAAACAAATCTTGTGTCAGCTTAGTGATCTATTGGGTTTCAGCTGCATAGTTGCTTTTGGATCCTGGAGGGATGCCTAAAATCTATGCAGCAAGACATGAGGGATTTTGAGTAGAGAGTAGTGCTCTCCAACCTTCTGGGCAGCACTTATTAACCTACAGCATTGTAAAACAGACAGACAAGATGCTTTTAATGATTTTTTTCCCCAGCGGGACAAAACATCCATTGATCATTTAGAAGTCTATTGAGAAAAATTATCAAATAGCCAATTGATGCTTAAGTATCAGCAAGCTAAATCCATTGCTAATCTGGTTTCACTCATTTGACAAAAGAAAGCTTCAAGTTCATGATCTTGTAGATCACCCCAGACAAGGAATAAACAAAACTACCTTCCCTTAATCAGGTAAGGTTTAATATGTAAGACAAAATAATGTCTTACCAAGAAACATCTACTGTTACATTTGAATCATAATAAAGTAGACTGCTAGAACAGGAAGATCAATGATAATCCAGTTAAGTAGAATTAATCCTTGTAAAATGAAGAATGAGCACAATTTTATGGAGGGGGTAATTCTGCCTTATTCTGTCAGCATAGGCATTGTTTTGGTATTGGAATGGACAGCCTATTCAGTGCCTGGAGAAAATGACATTTACAAAAACAAACACAAAATCCAAACCAGCTAGTATCTTAAGGTTAATTGCCAGAAGGCTGCCTGGCACTGATTGTCAGATCTCTCTCCCTGGAAGGTAGGCATAGGTTCTCTGATCTCTCTGTCTCTGTTTCCCTCTATATTTCTGTCTCTGTCTCTCTCTGTCCTTCTGTCTCTGTCTCCGTGTCTCTCTTTCTCTTTCTCTTTCTCTTTCTCTTTCTCTTTCTCTTTCTCTTTCTCTTTCTCTTTCTCTTTCTCTTTCTCTTTCGCTTTCTCTTTCTCTTTCTCTTTCTCTTTCTCTTTCTCTTTCTCTTTCTCTTTCTCTTTCTCTTTCTCTTTCTCTTTCTCTTTCTCTTTCTCTTTCTCTCTGGAAGGCAGCTGCTAGGGGCAAGCACTTGGTGATTGGCCTCATAATGATGGCAGATGGGGGCCTGTGAAAGTTAAGGGTAATGCATGAGATTAGTACTACTGACAGAACAAAACTTAAATATATGGGGCTGGCCAGAATGTCCAGCGAGAAACTCTGAACTCTTCTAACTTTTAAGTGTACTACATATAAACAAACAGACAGATACACATTTGGAAATTAATTCCTGCTGACAACAGCAGGGAATTAAGTAAGGATTAATTGTTCCTTTCCCTCTTGTCTGGAAACACCTCCTCTCACTAGCTAGGTGAAAGAGAAGCTTGGAGCAATTAACTTTTATTAAATCAGGAAAAGAAAGTCACACTTGTAGAGGTAAAAAAATTCTACATAAGCAAATCTACATAGACAAACATTCATACACATTCATACACGTATTCACATTTTTGTTGGGCCCAACCATCTGTCTCATCAACTTACACACACACACACACACACACACACACACACACACATACACACACATCCGTATACTTACAAATGCATATATATTTGGTGGATGGAGCAAGAGTTTCATGTGCAGGTTTCATTGTGTAAATGCCAGTGCAGAAAAAACTCACTCATTCTGGATGAAAAATAAGTCCCAACCATTATTTCTTAGAAGAAGAAACACTTCTACCTTTTTATTGAGTATAAAACCAGGAAAGGGGATAACATTTGAAATGTAAATAAAGAAAATATCTAATAAAAAATTTCTGTCCTTGTCAATAAGAAGAAACCTGCAGTTAAGGAAAAAAAACGTGATTACATCCATTTGCCTGCAAAATTTATGATGTCCTCACTTTTAATAGCTGAGTAGTATTCTATTGTGTAAATGAACCCACATTTTCTGTATCCATTCTTGGGTTGAGGAACATCTGGGTTGTTTCCAGCTTCTGCCTGTTACAAATAAGGGTGCTTATGAACATAATGGAGGATGTGTCCTTGTCTAGCCTCAGTAGGAAAGGATGCAATTAATCATGTAGAAACTTAATGCCCCAGTGAATCCCAGTGGGGATACTAGCAAAGTGAGATAAGAGTGGGTGGGTAGGGGAGCACCCTCTCAGAAGCAAAGAGGAGGGGTGGGATGAAGAACTCATGAAGGGAGGATCAGGAAGGGGAGCAACATTTGGAATGTAAATAAATAAAATAATTAATAGAAAATAAAGAACAAATAAAAGGAAACCCCTGTCTCATGGTAAGAAGCCTGCCTACTCTCTATGCTTTAATCTGCTTCTACTCTGCTTCTTGTCTGTGTTTGCTCTCTTTCTTATTGTCATGGTTCCTAGATCTTGTACTTTTTCAGGGTACATGTGATCACATGGTATTCTAAGCATCTTTTGTTTTTTCAAAAGTTCACAAGTTCAAACATAAATTCAAATCATAGATTCAATATGGAGTTACAACAGAGATGTTTATATGTGTTTCCATTAAGACTAGTTATCTAACTAAACATTCATTATTTGTCATTAGCTCCACAGGTTCATTAAGAGTTTATAACCATAACTCTTAAGTCTAAAGTTAGGACAGGTTTGTCAAGAGGCAAATTATCTGCCTAGTGTCTCATTAGTTTTGAGGTTTTGTATATATATGAACTAGACTATATTTTATTTTTTGTTCTTGAACCTCCAATAAATTGTTCATTTTCAGTTTATGACCTTTGTTATCAGACAACAGCTGTACAGCTATCCTAGTAAGAATGTATTCCTTGAACATACATCTGTTTCATGCTTGCCTTCTATTTTAATGCAATTAGCCCGTAATACATGAAGGTTAACAGAGCCCTAATTTTAGCTTTCATATTACTGAGGGCTTAAAATTGCTTGTATAAATTTAGGAATTCTGTAGAATAATTATTAGGAATTAAGAAACCATAAATTTATCTATATAGCATTACTACAAGACAGTACATCTTTGCTCATCTGCAGAAAATCTGCCCAGTACGGTGGGCTAATGCCCTGGCTCATTATATTAATTTAATAGTAACAGGAAAGACATATTAGCTGCAAAATGAGATTTCTGAAATACTTGCAATTCTGAATTATCCATTGCAGACCATGCAATACAATATACCATCTCCAGTATATCACTTGTATGCATTTAGCCTTTTCTAGACAGCTATTGACAGTTAATGTTCCATTTTTGAATGTCATTTCATTTAACGTTGTCTTATAGATTCATGGGTCAAGATGAAAGTCTCTGGCTAAAGCTATAATTCCCATTAGTTCATTCAAATTGCTTTATTTGGGGATTAACTTGAGTTACTAGTGTGTCTGTGTAATGTTTGTAATATTAACTTTTCTACAGTATAGTTTATGCTGCAGATAACTTTTATTAGTTTTTATTTTGTCTTTGTGAAAATACTACTTATGCTTCCTGTTCAAGTCCTAACATCTTCCAGCTGTTACTGTAATTCATTCACCCTTTACAAAGAAATTACAGTAGCCAGTTGATTGAATTCATGTATTGAATATAAAAGTTTTTGTCTTTCATTTGCCTGACCTACTTGTATTTCTCCATGTGTTGTAGCTACAGAGAAACACTCAAGAATATAATACTCTTTAGAACATAAAGTGTATTTAGCTAACAAGCCAGGAGGTTTAAGGGACAATGCATTGGCATCAGCCAACTTTGTTGAGGGTGATTTTGGTTGTGTTACACCATGAAGAGAATATCCATGTGATGAATGAATTCTATAGCCAAAAAGCAGGAGCACACTTGTATAAAATGATTACAAGGACACCTTCTATGGGACCATTATTTCCTTCCAATGACAAAAATTATTATTGACCTAAAGAGCGCATGATAGATCCCACTTGCTAAAGACTGCATTATCCCATATATGATCACATTGGGAACCAATACATAAACTTTTAGGGGCCAACAATATTCCAAAAGTAGCAATATTTTGTCACTTAGATTCATATAAAACCTTTAAACTTACTTTTTATAGTCAGTGCAGAAATCCATAATTATCTAAAGGTTTTGCCACAATGGCAAAATAAAGTAATCTTGAAAACCCAGAGCAAAAAAAAAATGTAAGAAAAAATATTGTAGTAATTCCTTGTACTAAGGTCAAGTCTAAGTGGTTGAAGGACCTCCACATAAAACCAGAGACACTGAAACTTATAATTCCAAAATAGTTGAGAAGTTCCTATGTTTTGGGGTTTATTTTCTAGATAATCATTTAAATTTATATTCAAATATAATGCTTCTTGTTCAGGTCCTAACATCTTCCAGCTGTTACTATATAGAATTCATTCACCCTTTACAAAGAAATTGCAGTAGCCAGTTGATTGAATTCATATATTGAATATAAAAGTTCTTTTCTCTTTCACTTGCCTGACCTACTTGCATTTCTTCATGTGTTGTAGCTACAGTGAAACACTCAAGAATATTAAAAAAAAAATAGTAGATTTTTGGAAGCTAGAGATAACTACTGAGTGCATGTGTTCTACTTTGGCTGTAGTTTCTACTGATGTCTGGCTGAGATGTACTAACCTTCAGTGTGACTAGGTGGGTGATGGAAATGTATTCTATTGTTTCGACACAGACTTTCTTCGTAGGAGACTTAGCCATCCTCTGCCTACAGGAGTCACCCTGGCCTGTGGACATAAAGCCCTCATTTTGTACCATTCCAGTGACCCTTCTCTGGTTGCTATTGTTGCTCCAGGGCCACCAGCTACTTGGCTATGTAGTCACAGAAGTTCCTGCTACTTTCTCTGCAACCTTTTTCCTGGCCAAATAACCATATCATTGTAATTCTGCTATGCTGACTTCTATGGCTTCTGCTCCCTCAGGGGAGCTTTAATCCCCCTTTGGTCATATTCTTTCTCTATCTACCACCAACTTGGGTAAGCTAGATGGTTTACAGTAATTTTAGTGGAGCTAGAAGGGGGAAGGAGGACTGACTGACGTGGAAGTCAACCAGTCTCTGGACAGTGCATTTCAGGTTTCACAGTGAGGTAGGACTTAACCCATGCTGCATGGTTGCCCATTTATCCTGAAGATTATAGCAATGCCTTACTCTGCTGTGGTATGTAACAAGTCAGGAAACTTTTGAAGAATATTTTTTCTCCCTTTGGAGCAACCTTCTTGTGAAATAAAAACTCAGCATTTACTTTTGAATCTGGAAGCTATGATACCACAGTAGTCTGTAGGTAGAGACGCAAAGTCCTCAGTTCCTACCTTCCCTATGTGTGTTCTCCTCCACTGTGAACATCCACCCCTCAGCCTGTGTACGGACCCCTTACCCTGGCCAGTATCCTTATCCTTCCATGTCTTTTGTACTATAGTTATCTCATGATTAACTCTATAAGTCAGTTAGGACTATACATCATTTATATGTAAGACCTTGAAATTTCATATTTTCAGGGTATTTCTTCCTTTATAACATTTACATATTTTGACACAGGGGGAAGAGAACCACCTTCACTATCAAATGACACTCTATGAATGGCTGCGTTCTTGTGTCTTCTGGTAATGCATCAGATAGAAATAATTTGCAGAATACAATGGACACTAACACCAGATATACTTCAATAGGGGAAAAGAGGAAAGAAGAGAATGCTTTGATCTGTGACTTTTTCCACAAATTCATTATCAAAGACAGAACAAATACTTGAAAGGTGGAAAAGAATGCTAAGATGTACGGTCTCCATTTTAAGAGTTACTCAAACATTTCCACTTAGTGTTAGGATAGTGATAATTTTCTATCTGTCTGTCTCTTTCTCTACATGATGATGATGATGATGATGATGATGATGATGATGATGAATCATGCTATTTCCTTGAAACTTTACAACTTTAAACTTACAAGTGCACACAAATTTTGCATTATAAAGGCATTGCTTACTTTTCGGTTAGTATGACAAAACATCATGAACAAAAGTAACTTACAGAAGAGTTTATTCTGCCACAGTTCCATGGGTCTAGAATCTATCATCATAGAGAAGTCATGGCTTGGCAGCAGGAGTTGGAGGCTGGTTGATCACATTTTTATTCACATACAGGAAGCAGAGATGAACATCAGGGAGTGAGGGAAAGCTGTCAATTGTCAAAGCCCATCCCAATAATGTACTTCATACAGTAAGACTACTTTTAAGGATTCCATAAGCTTCCCAAACAGTACCATCAACTTGGGACTAAGTGTTCAAATCCATGAGACTATGAGCATGTCTCATTCAAATGACCACAATAATCTAGAGTGTATCTTCCTTGTAATAAAACATTTTTGCAAAGATAATTAGTTTTAGTAGAATCTAAACTTTAGGATAAGAATTGGTACTTTACTTCCTTTACTAAAGATCGAGTATGGGATAAATAGATACTTGCCTTTCAGTACGATATAGGTTCATGAATTTGAACACTTAGTCCTAAGTTGGTGGTACAGATTGGGAAGGTTATGGAATCCTTAAAAGGTAGAGTCTTACATGACTGGGGTAGGCCTTGAGGGTTGACTTATTGGAAGTATCTGATAGCCATGTTTCACCAATAACCCCATACCCATCCATTTCATATACTTCTACATTTTGTCACTGATATATGATCATAAAGAAACGTTTGCTCCTGACACTTGGGGACAATGTGATAAAGAGGCAAGCATGCATTCACCTCAACTCCACTCTTTCTACACCATGCTTGGAAACACTATGCTGAATTGGTGGTATGTGCATGAGAGAAATAACCTGTCCTGAAACATTTGCATGCTCCTGTCTCTTTCCTGGCTGTCATGAGGTTGACAGCATCTCCTACTACATGGCCTTGCCTCCATGACATCCTGGCCGACATGACACTACTAACCTTAGACAGAACCTTTGATACCATAAGCCAAAATAAAACTTTCCTCATTTAATTTTCTTTCAGGTTTTTGTTATAGTGATAAAAATATGACCTAACAATAGCAAAGAGTAAATAATAATATAGAATTAGTTTTTTAATAGAGTTAAGAAGGAGCTATAGATTTCAGTATAAAATGCCTGAGATGAGCCGTATTAAAAAAATATCACTTTTAAAATTTGAAGTTTTGTCTATTAAAGATACAAAATAGAATCTGCACATATTTAAAGAACACTATCCTGACAGAGGATGTTCCATTTTATGTATTTTTCATATTATCCTCAATGAGACATCATAGTGGTATTTATCATACATATACCCTACATTTGTCTTGGCATTTTGAGTGGAAAAAGTTTCACTGAATTTGACTTTAAACAAATGTCTATGGTTGTAATTACATGTAGATTTATTAAACAATCATTGATAGATACTGGACATATAATTGCTGCCACTAGAAGATGCCATATGGTCATGAAGACTTTAATGAATGGTTGAATGTCATGGGTGTAGAGAAATAATTATCCTATAATAAAGTCTGAATTCATTAAAAATTTTTGTTTTAAAAGATCACAACTGATAACTAATTTTCTAAATGTCAATTTATATAAATTATTCAAGTCATATGTCAAGAATATTATGCTTATATATTAATTAAACATGAGTTTTTATGTTAAGTCAACCTAACACATAAAAGTATTCATTTTTATGTTTTTAACTGGGTAAGGCAAATCCTAGAACCATACATTTTCTGTGTATGAGATGACCATTTTAATCACAAATTCAGAATGGCTGAACTTTACTAGACCTTCAAACACCAACCCTGTCAATAATCAAGCCTTTGATGGTACAGGGCCTTATAGTACATTAGTTCAGACTACTATGAATGTTAAGATACACTGGGTGGTTTATAAGATATAGAAGCTTACTAATTGTAGTTCTAGGGCCTAGACATTCAATATTAGGATACTAGAAGGGTCCAGTGTGGATGAGGATTATTTTTCAATTTCAGATAGCCATATTCTCATGTCTTCACATGATTGAAAAGGGGCGGGATCTCACTGGTATTTGCTTTTGAAATCCCTAAATCAATCTCATCTATGTTGATAAATTATTATCAAAAATCTCCCTTCAAATCTCTTTTTCACATTCATTCATTTTTATTTTGTTTCTTTGAACCATTACATTTAGCTAGGGCTGTCTTTGTATCCGTAGCTTTAGAACTACTCATTGGAACCTGGATAAGCAACTGAAAGAATTAGCTATTAACTTCCCATCTTCCAGAATCTATAATAACCAATATTATAGATGGGGATGTTAGGAGCCTATAATTTCTTCCCAGTTCATGGCAATCTGTAGATAGGGCTAGTTGTGTGCATGTTCAATAAAGGAAAACAAAGTTGCTATGCATTCATGATGACTTTGGTTGTTCCCTGTCCTGAAGATGTCATTTCGCACCTCCACCTGATCTTCTAGGTCTTCCAGTTTTTCTATCCCATTCCATTCAATGTTCCCTGAGCCTTACAGGAACTTTTATGAATATCTTATTTAGGGCTGAGATTCAACTGTCACTACTCTACTTGAGTAGCTGTGAGTCTTCATATTCTTTGGTCATTCACCAAAAAAAAAAAAGTCATTTTGGTTAAGGCTGATAGTAGAATTGATTTATGAGTAAAAGCATATATTTTTAAAAGGACAGCTTAATGTTATGCCAATTTAGTTAAACAGCAGTAGTAGGTTCTCTACTCTAGGACTATGACTTCCCCAGTTAAGTTCTTTTGGCCAGGTTTGTGGTACAAGTATGGATTTTTCTCATATGGAATAGATCTAAAATCCAATAAGAGAGTAATCAATTATTTCCTGTACAGTTGTGCCACTATTACACAGGTGGGCTCATTTTGTCTAATCAGGTTGGTATTGTAGTTAGTAGAGTGCACAGTAAAATCAGGTCATTGATGCCTTTTATCCAAGAGCCTCTTAGTGTCTTATAGCTAACAAAAAATCTAGCTAACATAGAGAAAGTTTCAGCTTAGTTTATGTCTTAACCAAGGAATGTGTTATCTTCAGCAGTCTTATCGTTTAGTGTTGGTGGACAAAGAAGAGGTGTGGCAAGGATCTGTATTGGTTAGGGACCTCTAGAACCTTGCTCTCCAACATCTCATATTGGAATTATCTCACACCTGGCATTAGGAATCCTTTCTTTTTCCTTCCTTCCTTCCTTCCTTCCTTCCTTCCTTCCTTCCTTCCTTCCTTCCTTCCTTTCTTTCTTTCTTTCTCTCTCTCTTTCTCTTTCTTTCTTTCTTCTTCTTCTTCTTCTTCTTCTTCTTCTTCTTCTTCTTCTTCTTCTTCTTCTTCTTCTTCTTCTTCTTCTTCTTCTTCTTCTTCTTCTTCTTCTTTGTCTTCGTCTTCGTCTTTGTCTTCTTCCTCTACACCTCCTCCTCCTTATTCTAGTAATCCATGGCTCTAGTAATCCATGGCTCTTAGGTGCAGCAATAAACAGCTATGTACTGTATCTCACTCCTAATTATTTTTACTTGTATATTTTAATCAAGTTACACTATAACAGATTTTGAAATGGATTTTTCGCATGCTCTTCATTTTGGTTAGCCCTCCTGCTCACTTCCTTGTTGCTTTTCTCTCTTCCATGACTAAATCTTTCCACCCTCAGAATTCCCCTCACACCTGCTTTGTACCCATGTTCTATTATTTCCCTTAAGGAACTCCCAATGGTTTCTTTCTAATTTCTTGTCTTACATAGGTACTTCAAATTAAATATATATAGCTAAAGGTTCAAGGTTAGGGATGAAGGATGAGAGAAACCTTTAAAAAGTCCCAGAGACCTGGGATGTGAGAGGATCCCAGGACTCAATGGGGATGACCTTAGCTGAAATGCCCAACAGTGGGGAGATGGAATCTGAAGAGACCACCTCTGTTGTGGATAGCCCTGGGGCTAATTATATTTGATGTTAATTCCATTCTCCTCCTGTGAGTGGCTGAGAACAAGGAATGAGTCAGCACTCAGGAGATTTCCTGTAAACCTGCTTCCCACCTTAATTTGTATAATAAAAGAGTGCTGATGATTGGGCAGATAAAAGGAAAGGTGGAGCAGAAGGTAGAGAGAGAAGAAGGAGAAAATGGAAGAGGGAGAGGATGCAGCGTAGGAAGAGGAAAAAGAAAAGCAGAGCAGAAGCACATGATCTGCAGAAACTGCAAGTTCTAAGGGGTCTCATAGATGTGGAAGATGGTAGTGTAGCTGTAGGTCTGCCCAATCTAGGCATACAGCATGTATTCATATTAAGTGAGTTCTGTTTTCATTGCTGTGGCATATTTGGGTTGGAGATTTACCACAACACACTTCCAGTAGATAGGACCCCCAGAGGAGGTACGGAGTCACCAACCTATCTTCAAAATTTTGACTCAGTATAGTTCCTGGCTAAAAGAAATGCAGGGACAAAAATGAAGCAAAGATTAAAGGAAAGGCCATCCAGTGACTGGCCCAACTTTGGATCCATCCCATGAGCAGGCACCAAACTCTGACATTATTACTGATACCATGTTGTGCTTGCAGACAGGATCCTAGCATGGATGTTCTCTGAGTGGCTCTGCCAGCAGCTGACTGAAACAGATACAGATAATTACAGCCAAACATTGGACTGAAGTATGGGGCCATCTATGGGTTAGGTGAAGAATTGAAGGAGCTGAAGGGGATGGCAACCCTATAGGAAGACAGTCAACTAACCTGGACCCCTGGGAGTTCCCAGAGACTAAGCCTCCAACCAAAAAGCATACACAGACTGTTCTGTGGACCCTCAGCATATTTTTTTTAAAACCAGAGAACTGCCTAGTCTGGCCTTATTGAGAGAGGATGTGCCTAATCCTGTAGAGAATTCATGCCTTCCCTCCTTTAGAGAAGGAAGATGCAGGATGATGGTGGGGGTTGGGGGTGAAGTTGGGGTCAGAGGTGGTTGAGGGGTGGGGGTAGGGGGTGGGGAGCACCCTCTCAGAAGCAAAGGGGAGGAGGAGGAGAGGTGAAGAACTCTTGGAGGAGGAACCTGGAAGGGGGAAACATTTGGACTGTATGTAAATTAAAAATAAATGTAAAGAGTTTTATAAAATTTCATTTGTTGAGGGTTCATGTTACTTCTCTCATTACCAGAGTCGTATTCAGAAAGGTTTTATACTATGCTCACATCTTGAAATAGATATCCTGATTTTTCCCCCTAGACATTTCAAGCTATCATGTCTCATTCTAAAGTCTTTGATATATTCAGGGTTCAGTTTTATGTAGGTCCTAAAATAAGGATCTAGTGTCATTCTTCTAAATCTTTATTTATTGGCTGTTTTATTTATTTACATTTCAAATATTGTCTCCCTTCCAGGTCTCTCCTTCTCAAATCCCCATCCCACCCACTCCTTTTGCCTCTATGAGGGTGCTTCTCCACCTACGCAGCCACTGCTGCCTTACCTCCCTAGCATCCCCCTACACTGGGGCATCAGTGGGACCAACGGACTCTATTTTTATGCCAGATAATGCAATCTTCTGCTACATGTGTAACTGGAGCCATGGATCTCTCCATGTATACTCTTTGGTTGATGGTTTAGTCCTTGGGAGCTCTGGTAGGTATTCTGGTTGGTTTATATTGTTATTCTTGCTATAGGGTTGAAATTCCCTTCAGCTCCTTTATTCCTTCCCCTAAGTCTTTCCTTGGGGTCCCTGGGCTCAGTGAGATGGTTAGCTATGGGTATCTGCATCTATATTACTCAGGTGCTGGCAGAGACTCTCAGAGAACAGCTATGCCAGGCTCCTAACATAGTAAAAATGGCCATCTTACCAAAAGCAATCTACAGATTCAATGCGATCCCTATCAAAATTCTAACTAATTTCTTCACAGATATAGAAAGAGCAATTCTCAGATTCATCTGGAATAACAAAGAATCCAAGATAGCAAAAACTACTTTCAATAATAAAAGAACTTCTGGGGGAATCACCATTTCTGACCTCAAGCTGTACTACAAAGCAATAGTGATAAAAACTACATGGTATTGGTACAGAGACAAACAGGTAGATTAATGGAATAGAGTTGAAGACCCAGCATTAAACCCACACACCTATGGTCTCTTGTTTTTTGACAAGGAAGCCCAAACCATTCAGTGCAGAAAAGACAGTATTTTCAACAAATGGTTCTGGTTCTACTGGAAGTCTGCATGTAGAAGAATGCAAATTGATCCATTCTTATCTCCTTGTTCAAAGCTCAAGTCCAAGTGGATCAAGGACCTCCAAATAAAACCAGATACACTGAATATAATAGAAGAGAAAGTGGGGAAAACCCTCAAACACATTGGCATAGGGGGAAATTTCCAGAATTTTGGAATTCAGGAATTCCAAACACTAATGATTGCTCAGGCTCTAAGATCAACAATTGATAAACTGTATAGAAAATGTGGTGTATTTACACAATGCAATACTACTCAGCTATCAAAAACAATGACTTCATGAAATTTGCAGGCAAATGGATGGAACTAAATATATTTAAGTATTTTGATGCAGGGTGCTGTGTGTGTGGGTTATGTGTGTGAAGTGGAGGTCAGAGGTGGTTGAGGGGTGGGGGATGGGGGTGGGGGAGCACCCTCTCAGAAGCAAAAGATAGGTGGAGGAGGAAGAACTCTTAGAAGAGGGACTTGGAAGGGGGGAAGGTTTGAGTATGCCATTTATTCCAATGCATGTCTTAGGAAGCTATAGTTATGTAGACTTAAAACTGGATTCTCTATTCATTTCATTGATCTGTATATTTTCTAACATTATCATGTTTTTAAGGTGATACCTCTCACAATACTCTTTTTCTTCAAGATTTCTTTGGCTAAACTTGAGAAATTGCTCAATTAATGTTAGAAATTATAAATTCCTGTACCAAAAATGCCTTTACATTTTCTTTTATTATCTCCTCAAGCATTAAGGATATATATAACAGCATCTAGTATCATCAGGCCTCTTTACTTGTCTGTGTGTGTGTGTGTGTGTGTGTGTGTGTGTGTGTGTGTGTGTGTATACACTATTTAAGCCTTGATTTTACATAACCTTTAAACTTACATAGTAGTAAACTTCTATACCAAAGTCTACCCAATGAATCTGCTAAAGAAAAAACTCAGCTCAATTTGTATATTTCTTGCATCCAAAAATGGTGAAATTTTCATTGCTAAAATTTCATATGGTTTCCACATTTATTTTTTTTTAGAAATTAAGAATTCATGTAATGTGCTTGTAGTCATAGAGTTTGGATAGGTTAGGTATAGTCTGAATTTATAACTATTTAAATTTAGAAGACTGACTTTTCTACAGTAATGCCATTCTCACTATATACCACAGGGAATCAAAGGCAATCATGAGATTACATTCACCACTGACATTATGAGTATCTCCATTCATATCTCATAAAAACCACAATAGAATTTGTTCTCCTAAGAGGCCATAGATTCCTGGGTTCTCTGTCAAAATTCAGGCCCATATTTATCTGCACATCAGGACTTTTTGTCTAGTATACTCTATCAATCTTACTAGATTACTCCATTTAATTCTTAAGCCATCACTTTGCAAGGTTACATCTTTACAAGAATTAGGAAAGACTGAAAAAATAAAATCCAAGATTATGACATTGGAATGGTTGTATCTTAACTCATATGGGCTATGACAAGATTCAAGAAGTTTCTTTCTAAAGAAAAATGTTCAAACCAAACTCATACTAACTATATGCTGTGTGTAAGATTAAAGTACTCTAGAAGAAGAATGACCAACTGTTGACTGTGTGTTATTTTTATCATATGTTTTGGGTCCCATCAATGAAAGTCAGGTTGTGTAGCCATTGTAATTTGACCATGTGATGATTTTTAAAAATTAAATGCTTTGATCTGTTCAAAAGGGGACATTATTTCTTACTGTTTGTATAACAATTTAAAAGCAATTTTATGCTCATAAAACACTGTTGTTATGTTCTTTGTCAACAGTTGAAGGTTAATATAAATAACATCTGAATAATACATGATAATTCAGTTCACAAAAGGAAGGGTATTTATAAAAGGTTTGGAAAATCAATGCCATCAAACTCTATATATTTCAGGAACCTATATTCATAGCACATTATTTCAAGTACTGTGGCATTTGAAAGCTGCTAGGATCTTTTAAGTCCAACTAAGTTATATGACCTGAGACTATTAAATAATTAATTACTTTTATTTTTGTCCTTAACTAGTCCAGAAATAAAGGGGAAAACAATTATGTAAATGAGCTTTGGTGACCTGCTAAAGGATCACAAATCACCGAGTGCCATCCAGGTGCCCATGCTTTATGGCACATATATTTCCTGCACAGTGGAAAATGGAGCTCCAATTTTCTCTAAAGAAAGTTCCGAGTATATTTTATTTCTGAAGGCTCTGAACCCAGAACATAGGTCAAACATAAAAAACAATGGAAGACATTTCTGTCATTCTCTAGAACAATCAGGAGTGCCATTGTTGAGGTTTCAAGGATTGCTTTACACAGATACATAAATATATACATACATACATACATTTATAAATATATTCCATATGGGGCTAACATATATGCACATGTATGTACTGTGTGTTTGTGTGTGTGTAAGTTAGAGGAAGTCCTTGTGAAGACAGTTATTTTCCACAGTTGCTTAAATTCCAAGGATTAAACTCAGGTCTTCTGGCTAGCATAGCAAGCACCTTTACCACTGAGTCATCTCTTTGACTCTTCTGTAGATTTGTTTTTAATGCATATATCAAACAAATAATGAACCACAGAATCTCCCAAATGACTGCACAACTTTTCTTTATACTTTGTATAAAGAGACAGCCACCATTTTATTGACACAAAACATCTTTGGTAATTAAAAAAATTTTTAGCTCATTTTTTTGCTATTTCTACATAAATTGACTTATGTGGGTCATTCATATAATCCAGCTCCACACAGAGTGGTCTAAGACAGAATCTTGTTGCCTATTCAAGTTTGGTAAACACAACAGGCAAGCAAAGGAAGAAGATCTGATTAATTTAAAAAGCAGAATTCAAATTCTAAACAAAGAAAGTAATTTTGTGGACTTTAAATACTAGAAATCAAGACATATCAGTAAGTATTTACACTCAACTGAATAGCTTGAGTGCTTGCTTACAGGGGGGTTGCACTAACCTCTTTAAATACATAGGATCATTTTATACAGTGGTTCTATAATTCAAGTAGAAACACACATTCTTTATTTTCTTATTATTTATTCTACATACAATGCCACCTATGTGCCTTGGAATAATATGATAGGTTTCTGTATTACAGCCAGGTTTGAAATCAACATTTTTGAACCCTGCTCTAGTAGCTGTGTAAAGTGTCTTGGAGAGACATGAACAAGTGTCTTTTCACCCCAGATAGGGCACTAAGGACAAACCAATGAAAGTCACTCAAATCCAGCCTGGTGGCCCACTAAGGTTTTGGGGGTTCCTTGAAGGACAGTAGATGACTCAAAGAGATGCATCCTTTACAAATCTACTCAGAATGGTTCATGGTTCACAAAGCATCACCAGGGTTCCTGCAAACTTGTAGGCAGCTCCATGGGAAAGAGTCTCCTCTAGTTTGCTGTATACTGCCTTTACTATGCATTACTTGCATTTGTGTTCTCTTAGGGTCTTCATGACATCTGCCCAGCATCTTCTAGCTTTCGTAGTCTCTGGCAAGAAGTCTGGTGTAATTCTGATAGGTCTACCTATATACATTACTTGACCTTTTTCCCTTACTGCTTTTAATATTCTTTCTTTCTTTTGTGCATTTGCTGTTTTGATTATTATGTGACAGGAGGAATTTCTTTTCTGGTCCGAACTATTTGGAATTCTGTATGCTTCTTCAATATTCATGGGCATCTCTTACTTTAGGGTTGGGAAGTTTTGTTTTGTTTTGTTTTTCTATAATTTTGTTGAAGATATATACTGTCCCTTTAAGATGGACTCTTCACTCTTCTATACTTATTATCCTTAGGTTTAGTCTTCTCATTGTGTCCTGGATTTCCTGGATGCATTGGTTAGGATCTTTTTGCATTTCACATTTTCCTTGATTTTTGTATCAATGTTTTCTATGGTATCTTCTGCACCTGAGATTCTCTCTTCTATCTCTTGCATTCTGTTGGTGATGCTTGCTCCTGACTTCTTTCCTAGGTTTTCTATCTTCATAGTTGTCTCCCTTTGTGATTTCTTTATTATTATTTCTTCTTCCATTTTTAGATCCTAGATGGTTTTGTTCAATTCCTTCACCTGTTTGTTTGTTTTTTTTAACCTGTAATTCTTTAAGGGACTTTTCTGTTTTCTCTTTAAGGGACTTTTCTGTTACTTCTTTAAGGGCTTCTACCTGTTTAGCAGTGTTTTCCTCTATTTCTTTAAGGGAGTTATTAATGTCCATCTAAAAATCCTCTACCAGCATCATGAGATATGGTTTTAAATCTGAACCTTGCCTTTCTGGTGTGTTGAGGAATCCAGGACTCGCTGTGGTGCATGTACTGGGTTCTGATGATGGCAACTAGACTTGGTTTCTGTTGGTAAGTTTCTTGCATTTGCCTTTCACCATATGGTTAGCTCTGGTATTAGATGTTCTTGATGTCTCTGGCTAGAGCTTGTTCCTCCTGTGGGTCTGTAAGCCTGTGTTTGAACTTATGAGAGACCAGCTCTCTCTTGACAAGACCAGTGCACAAAGGGCTGCAGAACATCCCAACCTCCTTTGTGCAGATGGAGGCAGGAAGGACCCTGACCCAGCTGCTCTTCTTCTGTTGCCTGTGCTCTCCTGGCCTTAGACAGTCCTATGAGAGAAAATGGGGATCTCCCCTGAGTCCTGGAGTCAGAGCACTCCCTAGAGACAGAGCACTCCCTGGAGACAAGCTCTCCCCCTGGCAGGAATGGTGCACAGAGGGCTGTGGAATAGCCCTACCTCCTGGGTGCAGATGGAGGCAGGAAGAATCCTGTCCCAGCTGCTCTGCCACTC
This sequence comes from Mus minutoides, assembly GCA_902729485.2. Lineage (NCBI taxonomy): Eukaryota > Metazoa > Chordata > Mammalia > Rodentia > Muridae > Mus > Mus minutoides. The sequence goes on along the minus strand of CACVCL010018779.1, from coordinate 102,687 downwards.
CTGTGGCCTGTGCACTCCTGGCTGGTCCTGCCTTAGACCTTTATATTTCATTAAATAATCACTTATTCACATTCATAGAAGTGGGCACTCTTTACCAGTACACTATTCAACATGTGGGCCATTAGCATCTGGAATTCTTGAGTTATACATTACTATTTTTTCCCCTCAGGTCATTAAAAAAAGTTATTCATTTCCCTTAGCCAGATTAACTAGTTTTCTTTCTTTCCTGAAAATTAATTCTTTAAGGGAATCAACTATGTAACAGCTTGTGTACTGGAGATAATACAGGTAAGTGCAGTGCTGACAGCTTACTCAGATGAGCCCATTTGTTTTAGGAGAACCATAATGAGTGCTAACTAAAAACAACCATCAGAAATTAGCTCCTGATAGATGAGCTAATAAACTTCAGAAATAAAAGATAATTACTGTTCAGGATTCACTTCATTTTTACCTGTTGATTAATATGTCAGGGCTATGTTACTGAAGGAGTCCACGCTATTGTCTCGCTGGCAAGAATGAACGAGGACACCAGAATCCTTCTGCAGAATACTTTTATTACATCATGAGGAGGAAGACAGCGAGCCCAAGATGGATCCCACTTATATACACCTCAGTGAGACGTGTGTCATCAGGATTGGCTGACTGCCCATTACCTCAAGTTACACCCCGGGATGGGCGGTGACTTACGTGGCTTTGTAACAAGCGCATGCGCACTGAACTTGTTTGCTTGTCCCAGGCTCGGGGTGGTGACAGGATGTCGGTGCCATCTTGGAATGGCAGCAGAACCAGCTCAGGCGTGGCTCTCTACATCTCCCCCTTTCTATTTTATTTAAAGGTCTGGCCTAGGGACGAGCAGTACATAGTTGTTGCCAGGATATGGAGTTTCATCTTTTCACCCTACCAGGTGCAATGGATCAAGTCCTCTGGGTACAAGGGCTGAAAAGAAAAAGGAGGGTGCCACCATGATGTGTTGTCACTAGCCTTACCCGTCATTGGGAAAACTTCTCCCCACTAGGTCCCTGTCTTAGGTTGGGCTAGTGTGCACCTTCATGAAATGGCCAGGCAACAACTTCTCTGCAAAATTACTCTAGGGCGAGTGCCAATTTTTAACCTTTATGATTTTAACATGCTGAGCCACATATCGGGAGAAGCTCCTTGTTCTAGTGCTGCGAGCGCTTGAGCAATCACCACTTTGTCACGTTTTTGTTGGGTTCTGAGCTTGCAAACCACCCAAAACAAAAGCACAACACCACAGCTGAGGGTAATGCCGAATAAGGCAACTCCCACCCACTCCTTAAAGAAAGAAAAGTCTAAGGATATCCAGGAAGAGAAGTCCCCAAAGGTAATGGGTTTCAGCCGAGTCCCATTGAGTCACCCAATCTGCAAGAGAAGCCTTCTGGAGAGTTGATCTGCCTTCAACAACCAATTCCCTCTGAGATAGTCTGACAGAAGATGGCTTCATCCCGCGATTCCATAGGATCATCAATATCAGCAGAATGAGCAGAACCGGTCGTTGGGAGGTCCATCTGGGAATCATCTTCACGTGCCAAGATTCTTCGTGTCAGTCATTCTGGCAACCAAAATGGATTGTCTTCTTCCTGTGGGAAAACACAAACAGCTCTCCTGGATCTTATTAAAATAGGATCCGGGCCTTTCCATTGACCAGTCAAGACATCTTTTCATTTTACCATCTCTTTTGGCCTGTCAGGCTCCAGACAATGACGGTCTGCTGCCCTATGGCCTTGACTGTCAAGATTTAAAAATTAAGTGTAAAGAGAGCCATAGAAACGGTTGCCCTTGGCACTGAGGGTAGAGCCTCCTCAACTCCCCGTTTTTGTTTTATTAAGTAAGATTTGAGAGTGCAAATGGCTCGTTCTATGATGCCCTGTCCTTGGGGATTATATGGGAGGCCAGTCAAGTGAATTACCTCCATTTGTTAAAAGTCCGAAGTTCAAGGTCTCTTCTGAGATTCATTCAACTAATTAACTGTAATCTCCAAAGCAAGGCAGGAAACCAGCTATGCTAACTCCAAACTCTGAATCTCCATAGTTGATGTCAAAGCAGTTTTCAGATCTCCATTCCTTTTTCATCTTTGTTGACTGCAACAAACTGCTTTCACCTGGGCTAGTTCCAGTTCCTGTTAGCAGCTTTCCTCAGCATGTATCCCATGGCTCTGGCATCTTTAACATCTTTGAGTCTAGCACTCTAAGCTCAGGTTGATCCACTCCACTATGGCTGCTGTTCTTGGTGGTCATTTCATGGTGCTGGCATCTCCAAAATGCTGCTGTTTCGAGGCTATCAATTGCAACTGAGGCTGCACCTTCACCAATGGCCTTCCATGGCCTCTCACAGTGCTTCCGTGGCCTCAGCTGCTCTGCATGACCCCTTCATGCCTTCAAAACCAGTACCACCTGGGTGACTCTTACACATTACCAAGTCCAGGTGTAGCATGAGGTACAACCTTGGCTATCTCTGGAACACAGCTTCTTTGTGCTCCCAGAAAACAACTCCCAGATTTCCACTCAGTGATGCTGGTCTCTTCTTAATCATTGCTAATGTCTTAGCTCCAGCTAACCAGCATCAATTGTCCCAGTAGTTCCTTCCATTTTTAACTCTAGAGCCAGAGCCACATAGCTGAAGCTGCTGAGTTCTGCTACTTACAGGAACTAGAACATGATCCCCTTGTCTAAATCCTTCACTGCCTAAGCTTGGCTATCTTGGTTCTTGCTCTATAGATTGACCTTGAACACAGAGATCAGCATGCCTGTCTCCTGGGATTAAAGGTGTGTACAACCACTCCTGGATCTAAATTTAGCTGGGTAGGATCTTGCCCCAAGGTCCCACTCCCATAATCCGTTATCTCTTAGAACACAGGATTTTGCTCCATTTCACTTTCTGGTATCCCTTTAATACTCGAACCATATCTTTTATATTTTTCCTTTCTAAGCTTGCTATGCTTGTTCAAATTTCTCTTCCTGAGACTTAATCAGAGAACAAAGTCTCTGCTGGGCTTTTTTGAAACTTCCTTTGTCAATGCAATTAATGCAATTAATAACATATCCTGGTGGCCTAGCTTTCTGCTCTGCCCCAATGCCACGTGCTGCTGTTTAAGGCTGCTCTAAACCTGGGCAGACATTTTAAAGTTAACTTTTTCAAAACCCTTGTTACATCCTTTGATCATACCCATTAATTGTAAGCCTTTATCTTATGACTAATACCCATAGCATGTATTCTTACCTTTAAGACTGGTCAGGAATCTGAATCACGTGGTGAAACTTGTCTCATAAAACCGACAATTCAAAAACTTTTACCTTTTCTAGCCACAATTTCAAAATAAAAAGCACTCTGCCAATTCTTAGACCCAATTGCAGGGAACCTTCTAGGAAAATTCCTTCAGGAACAAACACCCTTAGCCTTCCATCCCCGGGGCTAAGAAGTTAACAATCTATATTACCATGCCTTCCTCCAGCGCAAGGCCACGTGGACAAACCTGCCTACCTTTCTTTAGCCTCTGTGGAGGCTCATACTAAAATTAAGAAGTCAGAGACCAATAGACACACTTTTTTGTAACCATTTTTCTTCCCCCCCCCCCCGACACAGAACACAAAACAGCCAATCATCCAGACAAAACATGAAACACAAATGTAAGAAAGAATTCACCCAGGCATGCCCAGGGAACCTCTTTCAAAAATTCACCCTCCTCTCTTCTCTCCTGATCCATTCCCGGATCCAATTACCTTAATTCTCCTAAGAATTTTGTAAGCAGCATTTGTCACCGGCCAAGGAGCCACATGGTTCCTATCTCCCGCCTCCTTTTGTTTACGATTCTGCTGTAGCAGCCGTTCATCTAGATGGTATTTTTCCTCCTCATAGCGGGCTGCTTCATCTTCTAAGTCCTCCTCTTCAGAGGGAGTTAATTCCTCTGACTCAGAGCTACCGAGCTTTCAAGCTTCCAGTTCTCTCTTACCGGATAAAGGGGTTTCTCCGTTTTTTTTTTTTTTTTCTCCTCTCTTTTCTGTTTCTCTCCCAAGGGCATATCCCTTATTTCTCCTTTCTTTTCTGTTTCTCTCCCAAGGGCATCCTTTCCCTTTTTTCTCATCTCCTCAGATCCAAGGTCCTCGGAAAGGCCTCTTTGCTTAAGCATGCTTTCCTTTCTCTGAGCTCCTAATATCTCTTTCCGCTCTGTTTCTGATATACTGTCCTGTAGATCTTCTAACGCCCCCTGCCCTGCCTTAACCATTGGGCGGCATTTCTCATCCTCTAAGTATAGTCTCACCAGTCTAAGGAGAACGAGCACTGCCATGACAGCGATGAAGACTTCCACTACACTACTCAACTGGGGGGGTAAATGATATAAATCAAGACCAAACATACCTCTCAGAGCTTACCCTTGTCCTGCTTGCAGTTCTGAATTCTCTCCGTGGGTGGAGGGTCTTCCTCAGCACCAGCGATGGTCAATTTCCTGGGTTTCAGCACCAGCTGAAGGAGTCCACGCTACCGTCTCGCTGGCAAGAATGGACTCGGACACCAGAATCCTTCTGCAGCATACTTTTATTACATCATGAGGAGGAAGACAGTGAGCCCAAGATAGATCCCACTTATATACACCTCAGTGAGACCTGTGTCGTCAGGATTGGCTGACTGCCCATTACCTCAAGTTATGCCCCAGGATGGGGGGGTGACTTACGTGGCTTTGTAACAAGCACATGCGCACTGAACTTGTTTGCTTGTCCCAGGCTGGGGGTGGTGAAGGATGTCGGCGCCATCTTGGAATGGTGGCAGAACCAGCTCGGGCGTGGCTCTCTACATGTTATGATAACAACAACAATGACAACAACAACAGAAAACCTCATAATGTTAGGAAGAAATATTTGGTTTTCTCTAAAATACACATTTATAATATCAGCAATGTAACAAACAATATCACTGTATTACCCAAAGAAGGTTGGGAAAATAATCAAAACTGAAATTAATATTTTTATCAGATATCCTTGAGGATTACAGTGAATTATGCTACTAGTTCTATAATCATGGACAGCATAGTATATTTTTGTGTAATCCTTTGCTCATGGTATGCGTTCCTCATGAAGCTTTTTCTTAATTGTGGTCTATATTATTGTGACTATACTCTGTTTTTTGAACTGTGAACCTTTGGTTGCCTCTTTTTGTGCTTATGTAAAATTCTTTACTGAGTTAGGTATTGTTCTGGCATGAACAGCAGACTTTGCTCATGAGGATATAATAATCTTGACATAGACATATGCCTTAGCAGGAAGACATGATAATCAGAAGATATTTACATGTTTATCTTGGTTGTTAACTGATTTTAAACAAAATGGAAATATTTGGGATTAGCATTGTAGAATACATCGACTCTGATATTTTTTCATGAAGAATAAACTAAATTTGCGTAATGCTTGAATTTTTACCATAATTCCAAATTCCATAGCTTATGGAAAATTATCTCCATAATGATTTTTAACCTATTTATTCTTCCACTTGCTTGAATCTAAAGAAACTGTATGATGGAATAAAAATAAACTGGCATTTCCATTTACATGGGGATAATATTGATCATAGTCTTATATATTTGGTTATTGTCTTCCTTGTTTAGTTAAAAAGTAGAATACTTGCTTCTTACATCACAAATACAACTAGATGATCAGTTGCCAGTTCAAATTAACATGATAGGAGGCCCAAATTTTCCCAGAATTATTTGGTTTCTGGCTGTTGTCCTCATGAATCTGTGAAGGATGCTTTTTAATTGCTTGTCCTTTTTTGAAATGTCTCTGCTTTAAAGTTTGAGTGTAAAAACACTCTACAACAGACACAAAGTAAATCTAATTTAAGATTTTTAGAGAACAATAAGAGCACTTATTGTTAAAGAATGTTGATAAGCATTGTCTCAGAAAGTTTAATTTTTTGTAATGGGTAAACCTGTCATATTTTAGCCTACTTAAGTGCCAAGTAACACGTAGCCACAGATCCAGCACTAGTCAGATTTTGGGTATGTGGAATTCCAGCCTTAATGAGGATTTGAAAAAATGGCAACATTGGAGTGTTTCCTTACAGCATCTTGAGTAGGAAATTTAGGTTCAAGAACACCTCACATTCAGTCTTTATAGAGGTCAAAGTGAGTGCTGGATAAGAAGAGCTATCCAAATTTTATGATATATGACTCAAAGGTGAACGGTGTCCTATATAAGAAACTTTATGCTAATGACTTTAAAACATTTGGATCTCATAGAAACAATAAATTATACAGCAAGTATTGCTGTTTAGAGTTTTACTCTCCTCTAAAATTGCTTGAAAGGTCAGTTCTATGCATGGATAACACAAAAAGAACAAAAACTTTCTGTCCTTGAATGTACTTACAAATCTTTAGTATACATTTAGCTTCCTAAACACCAAAGTGTCCTGCATATGATTCAGGCTAGTGGCATTCTTTCTTTTTAAAATGTATTTTGTATTTATTCTTTGAAAACTTCATAAAAGGAGACAATGTATTTTAATCATAGCCATCCCTGGCTTCCCTCCATCTCCTTCTAGAGACCTCTCATCATGTTCCCCTCCCAACTCTGTGTCTTTTTTTTTTTTTTTTTGTTATTGCTTTTAATCCCACTGGACCCCAGTTAGTACCACCTGCATGTTCTTTAATTGTCAAAAGCCATCCAGGAAAAGCAAAATCATGCAAGTGAATTTTCTATGTGAGCAAGCTAGCTCACAGGAAGGAATGTGATACAGATGTTACCTCACATTAATTTGTTCTCTTCACTTTTGCTAGTTGTGAGCCTTTTTATTAACTTCCTTCTGTTGCAGCAGGTTTTACCTTGTGGTCATGTCTCCTTTGAGAGGGAATGTCAAGTAACCCTTTCACAGGGGTCAGCTGAGATATCAGAAAACATGGATATTTAAACTATGATTCATACCAGTAGCAAAATTACACTTTTGAAACAGCAACAAAAATATTTTTATGGTTGGGGGCTACTACATGAGGAACTATGGTTAAAAGGTTGCAGCACCAGGAAGGTAGAGAAAGCACTGCTCTATTGCAAAAATAAACTTCTCTGACAAGGCTGAGAGATGCTCTCATCTAGGGATATGAAAAAAATATTTAAAAGACAATCTCATAGCATGGCAGTTTAGCAAAATAAAAGTAGTAGATTCTCCCCATGACTTATAAATTCCCAAGCCAAGGGTTTCTGGCCACATTTACTATAGTATGAAGAACAAGTTCTGCCCTTTGAAGTGGCTTTGACTCTAGTTTTCAAAAGTGGGTGATTACTCTCATAACGTTTATGTCACTATTGTGCCTATGCTCATATCTTGATGGTTTGGTCATTATTACATGAAGGGTTCACAACTGGGTGGGACTGTGGATGATTTTGCTTCCCCAGCATCCTGTATAGCATCTTACAGCACCATGAAAGATTGCCAATGTGAAAGAAACTTTTCTGTCAGTAATGCCTTGATATTTATGAAGATATTGATGCAGAAGCATTATTTCTTTTATAAATATCATTTTATTTTTAAGGCTGAAAAGAAATCAGCAACTCAAATATGAAAACTGCTTATTCTGAAAGAGCCAGCAAATTGCAAACCCACAAATCCAGCTACCTTTTTTAGCCTTTCTTTGATTGGTGATTATGCAGAAATGATCAAAATCAATTCAATGAGGCATGCATTTCATCTTCTCCAGTTTCTGAATGTTGTATGGGGACTGTAATTCTGCCTATAAGATGGTGCAGTTAGGGAGCGCATAAAGAAAGTAATTGATACTTTATTCTTATCCTTGCAATGAATTTTGCTTGTTATCTCTTCATAGTACAATCTAGCAAAGAGTGGTTACTCCTACATAGGTGTAAGTGCATAACATACGGAGAAAGCTAAAAATGAATAACAGGAAAATAGACAAAGTATCATTTTCCCAACCTGTTAAGAGAATCCTGACTTGTGAAGCAAATATCAAATGTGAAAAAGAATAGACTTTTTAAGTCATCCTGCAAATGTGGAATCCAGTAAGGTAAAGTTAGCAGGAAAAACTGATAGCATAGACTTTTCTATGTATGAACATAACTAAGAGATTCTTAGTAACACTTTTTTTTTTTTTTTTTTTTTTTTGGTGATAGCATTTTAAAGTGTACTCCGGAAATCTTGAAAAGTACAGGTTGCAGATGGTGTTTTTGATAAGATTCAGCAGCAGATGGGTATATAAAAACATTAATTGGGTTTATGCTAACTTAATAAAATACATATTGTTCACATCACAGCAAGTTTGCATATTGTCTTAGATAAGTATTTGTGAAATTAGTCTATAGATTTTATTTCATTAAATGGAAATAAGTAGATGTTCTAATTATTTTTTAAAATGTACCCTTTTCTTGTGATAGACATTTTCCATTAATTAAATAATATTAATAGAATATATATGGTTCTATTTTAACTAATTCATTGACAAGCATTTACCTATAATGATGTCAACCTTTGTATTGCAAATATATCACTACTTAACACACACATAAGATAAACTCTCTTAGCCACAATAGTTAATGAGTAGATACCACAGGCTAATTGACCATTATAGGTTAATAAAAATTATGTTTTATATATATATATATATATATATATATATAATTGAAAATGACAACTACTAGATAAAACACAACTCTACTTTCCTTTGACAGCAAAGAGGATTTCAGTCTTTAATGTAGCACAGAATCCTATTAATATACTGATTCACTGAACATGAAAGTCTACCAAATTTTAGTTTGGGGGTAGGAGGCACAATCAGCTTATGATTCTCATAGCAATTGTCATTACCCGAATTCTAGTCACAGTTACTGCTTTACAAGATTAGCATAGAGCCTGGCGTGGTAGGGCATGCCTTTAATCCCAGTACTTGCAAGGCAGAGGCAGGCGGATTTCTGAGTTCAAGGCCAGCCTGGTCTACAAAGTGAGCTCCAGGACAGCCAGGGCTATACAGAGAGACCCTGTCTCGGGGAAAAAAAAAAAAAAAAGATTAGCATAGAATTATACCATCTTGTCAAAGTAATGCCCTTGGTTAATTCTCTCTGTCTCTTTCTGTTTCTCTGCCTCTGTCTCTCTGTCTCTCTCTGTCTCTGTCTCTCTCTAGCTCTCTCTCTCTCTCTCTCTCTCTCTCCCTCTCTCTCTCTCTCTGTGTGTGTGTGTCTGTGTGTGTGTGTGTGTGTGCACGCATGTATGTGGAGTGGCACCCATAGTCTTGCACATGCCAAAAAAATCACTTTACCACTGAGTCAAATCCTCAGTTCTAGTAATCTTAATTATTGTTGAAAAGAAAATATTCTGTATTTTCTCCTCTGTTTAAAAAATACTAATGGATTTCTACTTACCAAAAGATGGATTTATAATTTCTCAGTGTACTGTATACATATACCTCTAGTTCTCTCATCAATCCAAGTCCCTATCTAGATACATTTCTCTTATTTAGCCTAAATTCCAGCAAGGATAATGACCTCCATACCCCAGAAGCCTCCTCATGTTTCCTTGCCTTGAGGTTCTGCATCTGTTACCTCTTTTCCTGAACTGCTGTATACATTCTATTCAACAGATGACAAATTTAGTCATTCACCAGGTTACAGCATAATCATGGGTTAAAGCAACAACCCTACCTTCACTTCTTGTGAATTCACTTCTTGAGTTACAATCAGATTGAAACTTGTCACATATTCCTTATTCTCCTTCAAATCATGGCCTTTTAAATTTTTTACTAATTGTTATTATTTGCACATATTTTATATAAACAATCTGCTTAGTCCATATAATGTTACTTTCTATGTATGTTTTAAAGTCTTCCTGTCACTGGACAACCAATGGGTGTGCTCTTCTTCTCTGGGGTAAATCACCTCTGTTACTCTCAGCTTTCTTCAGTTGCCTTTAGTTCTTTGTGTAGGGTTGAGGGCTCATGGGCTCTCCCTTGTCCACTTTGACATGCTCATTAGTGTCATCCTTGTTGAGTTCACATTAGCACAGTCATGTTGGTAAAACTTTATATATGTAGCTTCTAATACTACTGGGAGACATCAAACTCTTTGATCCTCTGGCTCTCAGCAGTTAACTTTTAGAAGCTGAAACACAGTATTCCAGGCCATCCTGGTATTTAAAGTTCCTGCTGAGATATTTTCAATTATTTTGATGAGCCTGCCTTTGTATGTGGATTGGTGTTTTTCTCTTTCAGATTTCAATGTTTTGTCTTTGTCTTGGATTTTAGTGTTTTTAATTGTAATATGAATTTCACTTTCATTTACTATGTTGACTTTTCTTTCATTAAGGTGCTTCTATTCTATTAGAATTAATTGGTGTCTAGTCTGTGTTCTCTTTGGTTTTGTTGTTGTTGTTGTGTTTTGTTTTGTGTGTTTTTGGAAGCCACTGTTGTGAGATTTTGAAGAGTTTTGTTGCTTTGATTTTTCTATGCTTCTTATGACTTTACACATTGGGTCATAGATTATTGAATAGATCTTTCTCTCTCTTTCTTTCTCTCCTTTCTTTCTCTCCTTTCTTTCTCTCCTTTCTTTCTTTCTTTCTTTCTTTCTTTCTTTCTTTCTTTCTTTCTTTCTTTCTTTCTTTCTTTCTTTCTTCCTCTTAGAAATTACTCATTCTTTCAGTGTAGATGATCACAAGTTTTAAAAGAGACTAGTCTGTAGTATACATAAGTGTGATTTTTCTTTTCTAGTAGCATGACGTTCAGCACACGGTGTGCAACTAAAAGTAGAATACTGTATGCAAAACATTCACTACCAAAGGGTTTTCCCATTATGAATATAATAAATAAAGGATGAATAAACGTGAAGGAAAGAAGACTGGATGGCTTATTGACATCTCAGAAAATGAGTTCTTGGCACTTGTTCTGGGTTTCCAGAGAGTATAGTTCACAGAGGATCTGAGGTGGAGAAGCCATCCAGCAAGAGTCTTTCAAATGACATCTCAGCTTTGCTCCAATCAAGTGCTTATTAGGGGAAGTTCTGTAGTTTCTCTCCTCCTCCTCCTCCTGCTGCTGCTGAGATTGACTTCTGTCTCACTTCCTCTCTTCTTTTTCTCCTTAAGGTGCCTATTGCTCAGAGTCCAGTGTCAATTTTTTAAGATCCTCCTGTTGAATGTGTTGTAGTCACTCCCCCTCATGTCAAGGGAGTCTTCTACAGACTGCACTCATTCCTGCAATGGTGACTGGACTTCTGCTCTGCTTTGTGAAGCTCTCTGTTTCACTCTGCTGTTAAACTACAGATCTCTAGCAATCAGGCATCTCTTCTGGTTATTGATATCCAACTCTCTACAGTCTCTTACTGGAAATTCTAGCAGACCATGGCTGTATGTTCTCCCATCATCTGGATTCAGGCTACATTTGTGAAAATGACAATTTTCTTATACAGTAGAAAAAGATTGTAGAAAGCTGTTTTTTTTTAACTTTTTAAATTAGATATTTACATTTCAAATGTTATTCCGAAAGTCCCCTCCCCCCTACTCCCTCCCTGCTCCCCTGTCCACCCACTCCCACTTCTTGGCCCTAGCATTCCCCTGTATTGGGGCATATAGAGATTGCAGTACCAAGGGGCCTCTCCTCCCAATGATGTCTGACTAGGCCATCTTCTGTTACATATGAAGCTAGAGACACGAGTTCTGGGGGTTCTGTTTAGTTCATATTGTTGTTCCTCTTCTACGGTTGCAGACCCCTTCAGCTCCTGGGGTTCTATCTCTAGCTTCTCCAATGTGAGCCCCGTGCTCCCTCTTATGGATGACTGTGAGCATCCACTTCTGTGGGAGTCAGTTATATCAGGGTCCCTTCAGTAAACACTTGCTGTCCTATGCAATAGTGTCTGAGTTCAGTGACTGATTATGGGATGGATCCCCGGTGGGTTAGTCTCTGTATGGTCCATCCTTTCATCTTGCTCTAAACTTTGTCTCTGTAACTCCTTTCATGGGTATTTTGTTTCCTATTCAAAGGAGGAATGAAGTATCCACACGTTGGTCTTCCTTCTTGATTTTCATGTGTTTTGCAGATTGTATCTTGGGTGTTCTAAGTATCTGGGCTAATATCCATTTTTCAGTGAGCGCATATCCAATGACTTCTTTTGTGATTGGGTTACCTCACTAAGGATTATGTCCTCCAGATTCATCCATTGCCCAAGAATTTCATAAATAATGGGCTTTTCTCATGACTTTAATTTTTAATTCAGAAAATACTTTCTAAAATTAATACCTAGTGCTAGTACATCTTCTGGTCTCTTATCTCCCAATCATTAATTAAAGTCTATATTAGGCATATGCAGAATTAGCCAGACCAAAATTAGCTAGTTATATTTCAAAACTTGAATATAGATTGTTTATTTTCATAATTTGACAATTATATGAGAGTATTGATTGTGGATCACATAATCAGTACAAAATTTTCTAATGAATGTGGCATGAAATATGCAGATGGGGCAAGGGAAACATCAGTAGATTCTCAATTGCTTAGAAATTACAAACTCAATATAACTCATGAGGAAACTCTGATAATTTAATCAAACAAATACATACAAGAAAGGTATTTAATTAAGAAGTTATCAACAGGATTACAGGTTTGATAAAAAATAATCAAACTCAGATGATATCATCGTCTCAGAGATTATCTTTATAAAAAGTTGGTAAATAAAATTGTCACTTCACATCTTTAAAAATACATCTTAAGGCTAAAATATTAGCTGAAATATCCAAGAAAAAGCTGTAAGAAAATGAGAAGTAATTTTCTGTGGTGATTAATGAGCCCTGCAATTCCATGATTTTCACAATAAAGCTTCTTTCTTATCTGTTTCATGCTAGTTGTGAGCTAACCATAGCTTTGCTTCCACGTGTTTTTATTTCAAGTTGAGTGGGAGGAAGAAGTGCATACTTGGGACAATGCATTCTTCTAGGAAATGATACTTAAGAGGATGTGTTTAAACATATATCATCTTTAAAGATCCTCTTTAAATGTGGCATGTGTCACAACTGCTTACACTCCATTGTCCAAGCAAGCCATGTAACTAAGCTGTCTGTGAGTGTAAGTATCTGACATTAAAACAGAAGCTTTGCAAGGCCTATCCCAGCTTGGAGAGTGTTAGTGTTATATATACCCTTCTTATGTGATGGGATAGGTAGCTTCGAAGTGCAATTTCCTGTGAATGTGGATATAAAGAGGAAAGACATACAATTAGAATCTTGACAAAGATCTTGAATTAGTTTGAAAATTAATATGTTTGTGAAATAACATTTCTGACAAAATCCATTTCTCTTTAGTCTATTATTTTAGGACATGTGTGGTTTTAGGTATAAGGACCCAGGCTCACAGATTTAGGTAACAATGGTGATGACTGGGACTCTATTGCTTTTTACAATAGTATTATTTTTGTTATTGGTTTTTTTTTTTTTTTTCTAGATTGACTTAAATTCTCTACTTCTCAGGGATTTTTTTTTGGCTGATTTTTTTCTCATCTGTACATGTTAAAGACCCAGTCACAGGCTTCTCTAGTACTACTCATGTTGGTGTGAGTTCTTTGCAAGTGGTTCAGTCTAATAGTCAATAAGCACACTGAGACCTTACACTAACATTCTGCATGAGATACTCAGATACTTTTCTTCTTTTTTTTCTTTCCTTCCTTCTTTCTTTCCTTCTTTCTTTCTTTCTTTCTTTCTTTCTTTCTTTCTTTCTCTCTCTCTCTCTCTCTCTCTCTCTCTCTCTTTCTTTCTTTCTTTCTTTCTTTCTCTTTTTGCAGGAATGAAATTTCTGCATAGGAGACTGAATGAAATAAGGGAACTCACTTGATCCACAGGATCTCTACCACCACAGATTTGGGGTTACAAACCTGCAGTGTGTTATCTTTTACATGTTTTTGTTTTGTTTCTCCAATACTGGTCATCCACCATCTATAAAGAATATGAAGGGAATCTCAAGGGGAGTTGCAAAGATTAATTGAAAGGACTTTTTAAAACATCAGATGGCTCAGTGGATAAAACTATCTGCCACCAAGCTTGACAACCTGAGTTCAATCCTCAGGACAGGTGAAAGGAGGGAGAGAGGTTCAGTCCATCAGATGGCTCAGAGGATAAAACTATCTGCCACCAAGCTTGACAACCTGAGTTCAATACTCAGGACAGCACATGGTGAAAGGAGAGAAGTTGAGTCCTACAAGTTGTCTTCTGTTAATATATGTACATTGGCATGCATACAACACACACACACACACACACACACAGATACAGAGAGTCAAAGAGACAGAGAGAGAAAGAGAGAGAGAGAGAGAGAGAGAGAGAGAGAGAGAGAAAGGGACAGGCAGACAGAGACACAGAGACAAAGAGATAGACAGATTAATATAAACATATTTATTAAAAATTTGGCTGCTATCCAATAGATGACTGTGAGCATCCACTTCTGTATTTGCCAGGTACTGGCATAGCCTCACAGGAAATAGTTATATCAGGGTCCTGTCAGCAAAATCTTGTTGGTATATGCAGTAGTGTCTGGGTTTGGTGGTTGTTTATGGGAACACAGGGTCCCCAATGAAGGAGTTAGTGAAAGTACCCAAGGAGCTGAAGGGGTCTGCAACCCTATAGGAGGAACAACAGTATGAACTAATCAGTACCCCCAGAGCTCATATCTCTAGCTGCATATGTAGCAGAGGATGGCCTAGTAGGCCATCAATGGGAGGAGAGGCCATTGGTCTTGAGAAGATTCTATGCCCCAGTATAGGGGAATGTCAGGGCCAGGAAGTGGGAGTGGATGGGTTGGGGAGCAGGGGGAGAGAGGAGGGTATAGGGGATTTTTTTGGAGAGGAAACTAGGAAAGGAGATAGCATTTGAAATGTAAATGAAGAAAACATCTATTAAAAAAGGAAAAAAAATGCTTTCACTGGCCAAAAAAAAAAAAAAAACAAAAAAAAAAACCAAAACCAACAACAACAACAACAACAAAATTAGCTGTTAAAGACTTGATGCTTCACATGTGCAAGGGTACAGCCCCAATGCTGACAATGCCTGCCACAATAACAACTTAGCAGGGAGGAGCTGTTATAATTTATTTTAAGGTTATATTCATACAGAGATTAGGAATAAATCATTTAGTGTGTCAGTAAAACGTGTCTGTGTGTCAGATCTGCTACTCTGTATCTTAAAGACATTATTTAACTTCTTTATTTTGCCTCAGTTTCTTTATGTGAGAAATAGTGCTCAACAGACCTTCTGAGTTTGACTGCATAATGCTATCAGGTCAAACTTTGTCTTCTTAACTTCTTATTGTTTTGATACACACATTGCAGGATGACCTCTGGGCTGTGCAGATTGAGTTAAAGGGATTTGAATCATGTCTTAATGTCTCCGTAACTGAGTGTGGACACAGCTTACTGCTGTGGTCTTGTACCCTAGATTTTTATCTCAATTTGGCATTAAAAAATGGGCCTTTAGTTACCTGGACCTCATGGCAGCACCTGCTCCCACTGACACTGACCTGTTGCTCTATACCATCTATGAAGGACAGCTGCTGGTGTGTCCTCATTGGCTGTGTGAACTGGCCAAGAAAGTGGGCTGTCAGTGAGAGCAGTCAGTGAGTTGGTCAGTAGTATCTGTCACAGATATGTAGCAGAAACTCTCAGATGTGACTTGGAACCAGGTGGATGAAGAGCTGTCTGCTCAGCACCATTATGCAGAGAATAATGTTTGGGAAAGCTACCTGATGCTTAAGCTTTTTAATGCTATAAAATAGAGCTAAAATTAAATGTCACGTTTCCAGAGATGATTAATGGACAGTCTGGTCAAATTCAAAGCTTTCTGATGTATAAAACTTTATAAATGGAGCTACTCCAACAATAGGCAGAGTATGACCAAAATCTGACTATATGGATATTGTGTAATTTCTGTGTAAATGCATCACTGTATACATCAGGAATCTTGCTCCAACAAAGGAACATAAAGATTGTATTTTTGATTTTGTTTTGGGACTGGAGAACAAAAGAAAAATGGTAATAAGTCTAACATTACAATGACAGTGTAGTGAATTTGCAGTGTGTTAGTACATGGTGGTAGTCTGGATGGGAAGTCATAATTTGAGGTCTTATTCTTCACAGGAATGGGGTTTGTTAGCAGAAAAATTAAAGCCAAAAGCTTATGTGGGGAAAACACATCATTTTGATTTGTCTACTGACTTAGCCAGTCATAGCCCAGCTACAGACAGAGCTTCCTCCGTCCATGAAAGCAGTGACCAGATGAATTGCAGCTGCCTCAGGATCAGGAAGAATTTTCTTACTGAACATGGGGAAAAATAAAAGGGCAACTAAACCTTATGGAAAAGGAACATATATCATCTAACTTTATGTTGGGCTTGGATGTTTTTGTTATTTTAGTGTAATGAGACATTGTGGGATTCTGTAAGACCATCTGCAACTTAACTGCTATCTGGGTTCCTGAGGAGGTGGCCGGAGCTGTATAGGAGTGAACAGTTGAGAGAAATAATGGAGGCCAAGACATGTTTCTGTTCAAGGCCCTTAGGTTTAATGCTTAGAGTCTTAGGTTATAGCAGGGCTTTCCATCCACCCTGCCATCCCATTCCCGGGGCCCCTGGCTCCATATTGGAGACCACATGGAGCAGCCATCTTCTTCCCAGAACATCTGGGCAGCTCTGGGCAGGCCAGCAGCAGAGACTTGGAGGGTGAAGGCAGTAGTTGCATAACAAAAGAAGCCAGCCTAGCTGGAGGTGGCCTGCCTCCATGGCAACCAGGTCTGAAGAAGCTGAGGGAGGAGACTACAACACTTAAGTATTAAACTTAATTTTAATTACTATATTGAATAGGTAGGGAGAAAGTCAGCAGCCTTGTCCCCTTGTCTAGTGGGATTGCTTCGAGTTTCTCTCCATTTAGTTTGAGGTTGGTTACTGGTTTGCTGTAGATTGCTTTTATTATGTTTAGGTATGGGGCTTGAATTCCTGATCTTTCCAAGACTTTTATCATGAATGGGTGTTGGATTTTGTCAAATGCTTTCTCAGCATCTAACAAGATGATCATGTGGTTTTTGTCTTTGAGTTTGTTTATATAGTGAATTACGTTGATGGATTTCCATATACTAAACTATCCCTGCATTCCTGGGATGAAGCCTACTTGGTCAAGATAGATGATTGTTTTGATGTGTTCTTGGAATTGGTTTGCGAGGATTTTATTGAGTATTTTTGCATCGATATTCATGAGAGAAATTGGTCTGAAGTTCTCTTTCTTTTTTGGATCTTTGTGTGGATTAGGTATCAGAGTAATTGTGGCTTCATAGAATGAATTGGGTAGAGTACCTTCTGTTTCTATTTTGTGGAATAGTTTGAGGAGAGTTGAAATTAGGTATTCTTTGAAGGTCTGATAGAACTCTGCACTAAACCCAACTGCTCCTGGGCTTTTTTTTTTTTTTTTTTTTTTCTTGGTTGGGAGACTATTGATGACTGCTTCTATTTCTTTAGAGGAAATAGGACTGTTTAGATCATTAATCTGATCCTGATTTAACTTTGGTACCTGGTATCTGTCTAGGAAGTTGTCCATTTCATCCAGGTTTTCCAGTTTTGTTGAATATACCTTTTTGTAGTGGGATCGGATGATGTTTTGGATTTCTTCAGGTTCTTTTGTTATGTCTCATTTTTGATTTTGTTAATTAGAATACTGTCCCTGTGCCCTCTAGTTAGTCTGGCTAAGGGTTTATCTCTCTTGTTGATTTTCTCAAAGAACCAGTTCTTGGTTTGGTTGATTCTTTAAATAGTATTTTTTTGTTTGTTTGTTTGTTTTCACTTGGTTGACTTCAGAGCTGAGTTTGATTATTTCATGCTGTCTAATCCTCTTGGGTGAATTTGCTTTCTTTAGTTCTAGAGCTTCTAGGTGTGCTGTCAAGCTGCTGGTGTATGCTCTCTCTAGTTTCTTTTTCAAGGCACTCAGGGCTATAAGTTTTCCTCTTAGGAATGCCTTCATTGTGTCCCATAAGTTTGGGTATTTTGTGGCTTCATTTTCATTAAACTCTAAAATGTCTTTAATTTCTTTCTTTATCTCTTCCTTGACCAAGGTATCATTGAGTAGAGTGTTGTTCAGTTTCCACGTGAATGCTGTCTTTCTATTATTAATTCTGTTATTGAAAATCAGCCTTAGTCTGTGGAGATCTTATAGGATGCATGGGATAATTTCAATACTTCTGTATCTGTTGAGGCTTATTTTGTGACTGATTGTATGGTCAATTTTGGAGGAGGTACCATATGGTGCTGAGAAGAAGGTATATCCTTTTGTTTTAGGATAAAATGTTCTGTAGATATCTATTAAATCCATTTGTATCATAATTTCTGTTAGTGTCCATGTGTCTTTGTTTAGTTTCTGTTTCCAGGACCTGTCCCATGGTGAGAGTGGGGTGTTGAAGTCTCCTAGTAGCCAGAGCAATTCAACAACAAAAGGAGATCAAGGGGATACAAATTGGAAATGAAGAAGTCAAAATATCACTGTTTGCAGATGATATGATGGTATATATAAGTGACCCTAAAAATCCCACCACGGAACTCCTAAACCTGATAAACAGCTTCAGTGCAGTAACTAGATGCAAAATTAACTCAAACAAATCAACTGCTTTTTTCTACACAAAGGATAAATGGGCTGAGAAAGAAATTAGGGAAACAAAACCCTTCACAATAGTCAAAAAACAATATAAAATACCTTGGTGTGACTCTAACTAAGGAAGTGAAAGACCTGTATGAAAAGAACTTCAAGTCTCTGAAGAAAGAAATTGAAGAAGATCTTAGAAGATGGAAAGATCTCCCATGCTCTTGGATTGGCAGGATTAATATAGTCAAAATGGCTATCCTGCCGAAAGCAATCTACAGATTCACAGCAATCCCCATCAAAATTCCAACTCAATTATTCAGTGAGTTAGAAAGGGCAATTTGCAAATTCATCTGGAATAATAAAAAACCTAGGATAGCAAAAACTATTCTCAACAATAAAGAACCTCTGGTAGAATCACCATGCCTGACCTCAAGCTGTACTACAGAGCAATTGTGATAAAAACTACATGGTACTGGTATAGCAACAGATAGGTAGATCAATGGAATAGAATTGAAGACCCAGAAATGAACCCACACACCTATGGTCACTTGATCTTTGACAAAGGAGCTAAAACCATCCACTGGAAAGAAGAAAGCATTTTCAACAAATGGTGCTGGCACAACTGGGAGTTATCATGCAGAAGAATGTGAATTTATCCATTCTTATCTTCTTGTACAAAGCTCAAGTCTAAGTGGATCAAAGACCTCCACATAAAACCAGAGACACTGAAATTTATAGAGGAGAAAGTGGGGAAAACCCTTGAAGATATGGGCACAGGTGAAAAATTCCTAAACAGAACAGCAATGGCTTGTGCTGTGAGATCAAGAACTGACAAATGGGACCTTATAATATTACAAAGCTTCTGTAAGGCAAAAGACACTGTCAATTAGACAAAAAGGCAACTAACAGATTGGGAAAGGATTTTTACCAATCCTAAATCTGATAGGGGACTAATATACAATATATACAAAGAGCTCAAGAAGCTTGACTCCAGAAATTCAAATAACCGCATTAAAAATGGGGTACAGAGCTAAACAAATAATTCTCAACTGAGTAATACTCAATGCTGAGAAGCACCTGAAAAAATGTTCAACATACTTAATCATCAGGGAAATGCAAATCAAAACAACCTTGAGATACCACCTCACACCAGTCAGAATGGCTAAGATCAAAAACTCAGATGACAGCAGATGCTGGCGAGGATGTGGAGAAAGAGAAACACTCCTCTATTGTTGGTGGGATTGCAAGGTGGTACAACTAGTCTGGAAATCAGTCCAGTGGTTCTTCAGAAAATTGGACATAGTACTACTGGAAGATCCAGCAATAATTCTCCTGGACATATACCCAGAAGATGTTCCAACTGGTAATAAGAACACATGCTCCACTATGTTCATAGCAGCCTTATTTATAATAGCCAGAAGCTGGAAAGAACCCAGATGTCCCTCAACAGAGGAATGGATACAGAAAATGTGGTACATTTACACAATGGAGTACTATGCTGCTATTAAAACAATTAATTTATGAAATTCTTGGGCAAGTGGATTTATCTGGAGGAAAAACATTCTTAGTGAGGTAACGGAATCACAAAAGAAGTCACTTGATATGCTCTCACTGATAAGTGGATATTAGCCCAGAAACTTAGAATACCCAAGATACAATTTACAAAACACAAGAAAATCAAGTAGAATGAAGACCAAAATATGGATACTTCATTCCTTCTTAGAATAGAGAACAAAACACCCATGAAAGGAGTTATAGAGACAAAGATTGGAGCTAAGACTAAAGGATGGACCATCCAGAGACTACCCCACCCAGGGATCCATCCCATAATCAGCCACCAACCCAGACACTATTGCATATGCCAGCAAGATTTTGCTGAAGGGACCCTGATATAACTGTCTCAAATGAGGCTCTGCCAGTGCCTGGCAAATACAGAAGGGGATGCTCATAGTTATCTATAGGATGGAACACAGGGACCCCAATGGAGGAGCTATAGAAGTTACCCAAGAAGCTGAAGGAGTTTACAACCATATAGGTGGAACAACAATATGAGCTAACCAGTATCCCCAGAGCTCATGCCTCTAGATTCATATGTAGCAGAATATGGCCTAGTTGGCTATCTTTGGGAAGAGAGGCCCCTTGGTCTTACAAACTTTATATGCCCTAGTACAGGGGAATGCCAGGGCCAGGAAGTGGGAGTGGGTAGGGGGAGGGTATAGGGAACTTTCGGGATAGCATTTGAAATGTAAATAAAGAAAATATCTAATAAAAATTAATTTTAATTTTATTTCTAATTATAACAAGCATGGCATTTGGACATAAAAATGTAAATATTTTTAATACAACAAATAATAATTTTCAATGTTTATTTTCAACATATTCTGTATATTTTGTTTATTTAAAATCATTAAATTTTAAAATGTGTTAAAGTAACCTCATAAATACTGTTTTGGGGACAGCAATGCATTTAATTAGGTGAAGTATCTCATTTTCTTAATCATTTATTGATCTCATGGTGTTATTTTAAAGAAATTTTCTACTTTAAATTTCCATAGTAATTTTTTGTTACATATTTTGATTTATTTAGTAATGAAAAATTCATAAAATTAAAATACCAAGTCTTAGAAGACATGTTTATGAAGAAATAAATGCTGTCAAATTGCTACTTCCAGCAATATACAACAATTATTTCATAAGACCTATTACAAGCTTTAATTTTTATACATATTTACTAATTGTTTATTATAAGTTGTTTAATACAGTTGTTTGAGTATGGAATCTAAATATATATGTTCCTTTGCATTTCATAATTAGGGTGTTTTATAGTATGAGTTTTCTCATTAAAGTGAAAGATTTTTAATTTTTCTCTATTTCTTTTTGCCAACTTAATACTTTTCACATTTTATTACATGAATGACATTAGGCATACAGTCTGAAAATTTTATCCCATGTTTTAAAATATTTGAGCCTGTTGCTCTGACTCTACATGACCCTCACCTGGTTGCTGGTTGTTTTATTACCCTGTCAGTATTCTCTTAACTTCATTTTTTACTTATCATGATAAAATGTCCCTTTAGGGAGAACTCATAAGCTTCATAGTCCCTAACTATCCACAGGCTAGGTCTAGGAAAAGACTTTTTTTTTTTTTTTGGGAAGTAAGCTTAATAGTGTTTAATGGTTTATTTAAAATGACATTAAAATTTTAGACCTTAATGTAAAGAAATTCTTTCCCAAACATTTCTGGTATTCTGGTATTATAAAAGGGGTACTAAACTGTCGCTCAATTCTTGTTTGAATAGAAACATCATAAGCAATGTCGTCATTTCCTAAGATACTATCAAAGATTGGTACCAGACAGGCCACAAAATCTGTCTATATTCAAGTAATTTCTCTCTATATATTACATATAATATATATATTTATATTTATATTCACCATGGAAAATGTAGTCCAAGTAAGATAAGCACCTCCTCTCCTACTGACGGCCAAACAGACAGTCCAGGTTGGGAAAAGGGATTCAGTGACAGATAATAGAGTCAGAGAAAGCTCCCGCTCCAATTGTGAAGACCAAGCTTCATATACCCTACAAGTGTGCCACCACTGCCTGGCAATGTCTTTGTTTTTAAATGCTTGAATTGTGCAGAGGTACCACATTGTCTCTATTCTTTCTTTAGTTGAGAGACATCCAAGTTGTTTTTTCCAGTTTCTTACTATTACAAATCAAGCTGCTATGAACATAACTGAGTAACTGTTCCTGTGGTGTAGTGTGCTGTCTTTTTGGCTATAGGCCTGAAGTGGCTACCTCATGTAGACAAGCAGGACTTCCAGTGGAAGGAGGAGAACCTCAACCCACTGGGTGGGGGCGGGCATCTCTGGGACTAGCTGGAGACCTGAGATATGGGAGGATTCTGGGAGTTTATGGGTGTGACTCTAGCTGTATTGTATTTTTAAAGGAATATTTTTAGCCAATGGTTGGTTGAAAATATAAAGGCAGAACCCACAGAGAAGGGTCATTGTTGAATGATATCTTCATGTAATATACCGATAGTAACACAGTCCACACTTCTGTTCACAACCAAGATATATTGTTCTACTTTTCTGTAAAACACAGCTCCAGACATGGGGATATTTCTTGGAAGTCCCCTACAGAGATGTTATTAGTTTTGCTTTCCTGTCCTGAAATAAAGCAATAGGGAAACTGGCAATCTAGGTTGTATGCTGTCAGACATTTGCTGTCACATATGTTGTTCAGACTATTTTCTCAAACTGCACTAACCATGTTTCTAGATACTACAGTGTTATCATGGTATCTCTAATGTCAAAAGCACTGTGTGTGTGTGTGTGTGTGTGTGTGTGTGTGTGTGTGTGTGTTTACCAGATTTCTCTTGGAGGTCCCATCTATTCACATGTTATGAAGAAAAGATCTCCACAAACATTTGAATTCATAGAATTCAAATGCATGAAAACAAACACTGCATAACCCTGCCACAGGATAGTATTATAAGCAATGTCTTCTAGATTAAAAACATTATTTGATATTTTTTTATTGACTGCATTAGGGAAGTACTTTTGGATACATTTGAATGTCCAGTCATTTATCAGTAGCTGTGTGAAACAGGGGAAGCCAAATTGACCTTCTAATTTCTTATCCTGAACTATATTACTTTGTCATATAAGAGAGGCAACCCTGAAACTATGAAGCAAGGCTTAGTGAGTAAATAAAACACACGCTTTTCTGGGATTGAGAGGGAAGAGAGAGTACAGGCTGCTGGTTTAGATTTGGGAAATTGACATTCTCAAATGCATATACAAAATAAGCATGAAAGTTAAAAGATTCTTATAGCTTATGACTATAGTAAAATAATACTAATGGCTTTACTCAGAGAGACCAACAAAAATGTCCATTCAATACATGTGGAAGAACTTGGGAGTTAGGTCAAAAATTAAGAGTGTGAAATCTGATGAGAATTGTGTTAAAATGAAGAGAGCATCTACATGGTACCAGTTCAGATAAAAGTCACATTGCCAGGCCCTCACTGGAGAAATAGTAATTTCAATTTTCAGTCAAGCAGAAGAGAACCCTGGTTAGTAGGGATTCTGAGAAAGGAACTTAGAAAACTAAGAAAGCCAAAGATAGCTGAATCAGGAAAGCATTTTCTTGGCAAAAAAGCACCATGGGTATTAGAAGAGTCTCTAGGTGCCTAGAAAACAGCTCACAATAAGATATAAGAAATAAAGAACTTAGAATAGAGGAAGCAAGGGAAAGAAATCCATGAAAAATTTTAAAACAGAAAACATATTAACAAGCAAATATTACTCTGAATTGTTCTTTATGTGATATTGTGGTAGCATGTTGTAAAAGCTTACCAGAATTCTCTTATAGTACTGATCAAACTTTCTTATTTCCCTTTAACTGTCAAATTAATAGAATAATCTGAGAAGAAAATCTTCAAGAATTGCCTCAGACTGCCATGTAGAAATGTCTGTGGGAGGTTGTCTTGCTTTTTTGTTTTTTATTTATTTACCTTACCTCCCGATTGTGGCCACACCCACCCCCAGCCCAAAATTTGTACCATTAAACCTCGAGCTTGAAATTTTATATACTCTACTCTTGTTTATATTTAAAACTTACTTTAACAAGCAACATTTTAAATAAAAATATTATATGTAATTGAGAAATATCAAATATATAATAATTAATCGATCTTAAATACTCTATAGGTCAATGAAACAAATTGTGATGTATATTTGAAGGTGTATGTTGACACCATTGACAGAAGTTGGTTTGAAAGCCCTGAGTCTAAAAATCCAATTTAAAAATTCCACTACGTAGGAATCTTTCACTTAATGTTTCAAACAACATCAATTTCTCAAATGGTTGATTTCTAATATAATATATACTATTTTCCACGTATTTGTGTATAACATCTCTATTTGTCCCTCCCTCACCCTCTGTCTGACTGTGAAGAACTATTGTATAAATAATATTTCACAGAACATTCTAAAATAAGTAGAATAATATTAATATTGCTTTTGAGCTTAGCTATCCTTAGTCATAGTACTTTAGGAACCAATAGGCAAACTATTCCTGAGGTAGCAAACACAGTAGAGTAAGACAATGCGACAATGCTGTGACATGTGATTTCCATAAGAAAAATGGTTTAAACAGTAGAATTCTTTTCTCTCACACAATTGCTTAAGAATAATTTGCCCTCTTGCCCTCTTGGTCTCTTGCCTTCTTGCTCCCTCTCTGTCCCCTCACCCCTTCCCCCTCACTCTGCATGCTCATGGTAGGGGTGCTCTACTTCTCTACTCTTTCTCTCTGCCTTTCTCTGCTTCTGCTGCCCTCTTAACTCCCCTTCCCATGTCCCGAATAAACTCTATTCTATACTATATAAAAAAGAATAATTTGCATGTCAGATCAGCGTCTTTTGGGTACGAAGATCTGAAGCTTGTTGCACTTTGAATGTGGAACCTTTAAATTCTAGATGTTACTAGGGTGATAGTTGTCAAACACTGACTGGATTTTAAAAGATAAATAGGTTTCTCAGCTATTTGAAATTCCTTTGTTATGAATTCTCTGTTTAGTTCTATACCTCATGTTTTGATTGGGTTGTTTGGTTTCTCGATGGTTGGCTTCTTGAGTTCTTTATACATTTTGGATATTAGCCCTCTATCGAATGTGGGAGATTTCCCATTGTGTCTTAGTTTAAGTTTTTTGCTGTGAAGAGACACCATGACTAAGGCAATTCTTATAAAGGACTAGGTTTAATTGATGCTGGCTTACAGTTTCAGAGGTTTCATCCATTATCATCATGTTGGGACACATGGAAACTTTCTGGCAGACATGGTACTGGAGTATGAGCTGAGATTTCTACATCTTGATCTGAAGGTAGACTTGATCTGAAGGACAATGGATGTGTTTCACATGGAAACATACCTTCTCTAATAAGGCCCCATCTCCTGACAGTGCCACTGCCTGTGGCCAGGAATTCAAACCACCACACCTGGTGAACTAAATTATGCATCCTTATAAGAAGGTTTAGAAATGGGCACTCTTCCCTTCTGCCTTCTATAGTATAAGGACACAGAATTTCTCCCTTCAGAAGGTACAAACTAGGCTTTCCATGGGACCCACTTTGAATTTTTTATGCTTTGGTCATATATATATATATATATATATATATATATATATATATATATATATATATCATGAGCATAGTAGATATATATGTTTATATTATATATGTATGTTTATGCAAACATATATGTACATATGTGTTCATGCATATGGACATATATTACATTCATGAAAAAAGATGATAATTTGAAAAAGAGCAAGGAGGGATATATTGAAGTATTTAGAGGAAGGAAAGAGAAGAAGAATATATAATTATTATATAATTATATTATAATCTTTAAAATAAATGAAATAAGAAAAATAAGTGTTTAAAGATAATTTAAAATGCTAGTTGTGAACCCTGTCAGATGCAATAATGACTGTCTGAGCAAGATATATCCACTGTTATAAGATTTGGAAGAATGTTATGGGAGTAACCAACTACCTTCTGATTGGATTTAAGGTCCACCCCACAAGAAAGTACTCATACCTGGTACTATTAGCCTGGTTAAAACCATGGCTGGCTAAGACATAGGCTCTATGGAGAATATAACACCACTACTATGATAAATGAAGGTAGTATGAAACTATTCTTTTACTTCTTATCTTTGCTCATAGAACAGTGTATCTTTTATTTAACATATATAGACATCAGAATCTTTCTTTTGTAGTAATTGATAATACAGAGTCTCCAACTGGTCAAGGTGTGAGGAAGATACCATGGAATGTTCAATTGTAAATGGGATGCATATATCATCCATTCTACACTAAGATTCAGGTATCATCATGGAAGGGGGACAGGAAAATTGCCAGAGCCAGGAATAGTGAACATCTGCAGCAAAATCATATTTACTAGGCATGACAGTTCCACTGCACATATGAACTCACAGGGTTTGTGACTATATGCACAAGACCTGCCCAAGACCAAGCCATCACAGGTCAAGACATCCTACTCATTGCCAAAGAGAAACCCTGAGCTTCTGGAGGAGGACACATCAATTTTCTTCAGGGATGCAGCTTCTAAGAAGCTACCAATGCTCTAGTAGACAACATTAATTTCATGTACATACAGACAGGACTGAATGGATCCAATGTTAAGAAAAGAACACAAAACATGGGGAGGTACAAGCAGTGGGACAATAGGGGAAGAATAGGAGAGAAAGGAATGATGGCTGGATTTGATCAATATACATTATATGTATGTGTGATTCTCAAACAGAAAATGTATATACGAGTTGGCACTATTTCTTGTTTTCAGTTACTTTTATTCTCTGCTACAAGACACCAACACACCAAACAGTTTCTCAAACAAGCACACTCTCTAATCAGGATCAGATGTTTTCAGTGTCATGTTTAAAGCCACTGTAGTTGGCCATTTATATACAATTTGTGTCCTTTGTTTTTTTCGGAATCTTTATCATGCATATGATTTTATTGGAGCTGCTGCCTCTGACATGTTCCACAAGCTTCTGGTAGAACAGTTGCTTTACAACTTATCGAGAAATGAAACAATTTCTTCTTTCCTGAATATTTAAAATGTAAATTAGTTTTAAACGATTATTTTCAGCACAGGGAATAGTAATTTCTTAACATTTCAGGGTACCAAATGATTCTGGTCACTCAGCTAATGCCCTGAAATATTGAAAATTTGAGACACTAATATGTCATATAAGAAAAACAAGAACAAAATTTCCAGTAAATTCTCACTGGAATATTCATGTAAAACATTAAGACAACTTCCTAACTGCAACTCCAGTGTAAGTAGGTTTAGTGCACTAATTAGCTGACACAGTAGGCTTAGAAAGGATAGAACATGGAGCAGGAAATTTGCAATGGTTGGTGCTCATATGATAATAATTGCTGGATTGTCTGGTATTCTGTGAGTACACTTATAGACAATGGGTAGAGAGGGTAATATGCCATGATACAGTGGTTAAAGGTTAAGAAGAAACACCAAAATCCAAATTTTACCTATTTTTACCTAGTGAACATTTGAAAAGATTTGGAAATTTGACAAAAGCAAACCATTCACAGTATCCCATGTTTTCTTTTCTGTATAGTATCAGTCAGGGTTCACTAGAGTAACAAAATCAATAGCATGAATATTCACATATTTATTCACCCAGCTTATTAAGTTGGCTTATATCAGAACAGCTACAAGAGTTGTTTCACATCTTAGAGGCAGAGAATCTGACAATTGGTTGCCCTTTGAAGCTAGCTGCCTTGGCCATCAGAATAGCCCATTATAGCTGTCATTCACTATGGAATCCAAGAACTGGGTAGTTATTACAGTCAGAAGATGTCACCCACATTAGGAGTGGGTCTTCCACATCAATGAAGGCAATTAAGACAATTGCTTAGTTTAGGTTACCTAGTCCACTGAATCTAATTTATTCCAAGTTGAGACTAAAACCAACCATCACATATGTGGAAGGTAAAACAAGACAAAACTAATAAAAAAAACAGAGGACCCAAAATCGAAAAGAATTGAAAAGAAATCCCCTTGGAGAGGGGTCAAAAGAGAACGTAGAAGAAAGGGTGAGGGAAATATGAACACATGAATTGAAATGCCATGGTAAATTCCTCCCCAAATAGCAAGCATCCTTTTTTTCTCTCCAATTCTTAACCCACATTACTTCCCCTTCCCAAGTTCAATATTGCTCTAAGCT
Source organism: Mus minutoides (assembly GCA_902729485.2). NCBI lineage: Eukaryota > Metazoa > Chordata > Mammalia > Rodentia > Muridae > Mus > Mus minutoides. The sequence continues at coordinate 74,305 of CACVCL010018779.1, read as the reverse complement.
TATTTTTCTCAGAGTATGTCTGTGAAAATAAGCAATATGGATATGTTTGCAACTCCTATCTTATGCCTTACTGACGTCAGCTAAATGCATCTTTGTAGATGACTATGAGCTGAGTATGATTATTTTCATTCTTATTTTATTTAGGAAGAAATGAAGGAAATTAAAGTTTCACTCAAGAATACATAGCTAGCAGATGATACAGCCATGGTGAATATGTCTTTGTCAATATCATGAATGTAATCACATATGTACAAACAAATAAAATATGTGGATTTTTATTGGTGCTTTGCTATTTGAAGGCTATTTATATGAAATCTTTCATATTTCCAACAATATTGTTATGCAGTATAAATACCATGTGAACTGTGTACATTGCATACTTCATAATGCAAAGAGATGTCTTTCATACATATGATAGTTTTGAATGGAATTCTGGGAGGATTTCAACCTGGCAGCATATGACCATATTGAAATAATTTTGAGTTGAACACTTTGTTCAGCTACATGCCCATTATGTATGGTGCCTTACTTAAAACAGTATTCAACGTTCAAACTTGAAGCTTGAGGAATTGTCTGCTTGAGACCTGCAATTTCCAACCCTCTTTGTTTAAATATAATAACATGTTTGGATGTGTTTCTTTCTTGTTGCTTTATGCTTCATCAATTTTATAAAGGATAATTACTTTCCTGTTCAAACAATGGATTTGTAGATTCTTTACATATAAAAATTTATTATTTTACCATAGGAGTATTACTTGGCAAAGGTTATACTAGAACAGATTGATAAACATTGTCAGGGGAAATAATTATGCCATTTTGGGCTCTTGGAAGGGCATTCCAGGAGCATTTGACAAACAGCAGTCAGTAACACCTGAAAGCACTTGGGCAGCCTTTTACCCCCCAGAATGTGCTGGGTTTGCCTCAAAACAAAATCAATATCATATTTCTATCCAGAGTCCTCCTGGATCTAAATCATATGAACACAGAGCCTTACTCTTGGGTGGAATGACAGATCACTAGATATTAAATCCTGGAGCACATGCTATTTTTCAAGAGTGGTCATTAGAACATCACTCACTTTGGAAAAAAAAGATCCAAATGTTACAGCCTTACAGCTCCTATTTTGAAACATTAAATTCAACACTAAACAGGATGTCTACTGAAATTGAATGTCTTTTATTTTAAAATATATTTGAAATTGTAGTAATTATTTCATTTATTTATTTTAGTGAGATTCAAGCTTCTATAATTAGGAATATACCTTTTGCCCAGAATTTCCTTTTCATTCCTTAGGGAAATAGTCCCCTAAATAGCAACTGCACAAGTCTAGAACATACTTGATCATTTCCGTTTATGTTATTCTAATTAAGGATACATAAATTAATGTATTTATGGGGAAATAGTCCCCTAAATAGCAACTACACAAGTCTAGAACATACTTGTTAATCTCCATTTATGTTATCCTAATAAAGAATACATAATTAAGGACATTTTGTTCTCCTAGCACTAAGTCAGTTATAGAAGAAGATGACCTTTATTTTACACCTTCATCCTGCTTCTCAGCATAATCTATCATTTATTCTGCCAACTGGTTTTGTTAGACAGCAACCGTCTTGTTCAATTACTACATAAAGCCTGATCACAAAGCCCATAAGCATTCAGGCACACTGTCTTCTTATTTTACCCAATTAAAGACTAGATTATATTAGCCAGCTGCCACTTGACCAGTAATATTCACCAGTGTAACTTTACTATGCACTAACTTGAGCTCTTAATGGGGAAATGGTTGTTTAATTTTTATGTAAAAATGTGTACCTAGGCAAGAAAAAATATTTATAAGTCTAATGAATAATAAGAGATCCATTTTATTTTTCTCATTTAGTGAAAAAATTATTTGCTTTTAAGTCGCCAATAGAGACATTATCATAGATAATTTAGTCATTTCACAAACATTAATGAGGAGAGAGTACGTGATTCTGTGTTTGACACCAAGGACACATTGATGAATAATGCATAGTTCTTGCCCAAAAGTAAACAGTAGATTCTGGAATGCAATATATTGGTAAGGAAAGTAGAATATCATGAGTATAAGCAATGTATGTTGAATGGACGGGGAAGGTGATTGTTCTTTATGTCTGAAGAAGTCAGAGATTCACACTGATGGAGTTAAGTTATTTTTTTTGTTTTTTGTCATTGCTTTTTATTTTCTTATTAGATATTTTCTTCATTTACATTTCAAATGCTATCCCAAGAGTCCCCTATAACCCCCCCCCCACCCTGTTCCCCTACCCACTCACTCCCAATTCTTGGCCCTGGCATTCTCCTGTACTGGGGCATATAAAGTTTGCTAGACCGAGGCCTCTCTTTCCAGTGATGGCCAAATAGGCCATCTTCTGCTACATATGCAGCTAGAGACACGAGCTCTGGGGGTACTGATTTGTTCATATTGTTGTTCCACCTATAGGGCTGCAGACATTCAGTTCTTGGGTACATTCTCTAGCTCCTATATTGGGGGTCCTGTGTTCCATCCTATAGATGATTGTGAGCATCCAATTCTGTATTTTCCAGGCACTGGCAAAGCCTCACAGGAGACAGCTATATCAGGGTCTCTTCAGCAAAATTTTGCTGGCATATGCAATAATGTCTGCATTTGGTGGCTGATTATGGGATAGACCCCAGGGTGGGGCAGTTTCTGGATGGTCCACCCTTTCCTCTTAGATCCAAACTTTGTCTCTGTAACTCCTTCCATGGATGTTTTATTACCTTTTCTAGAAAGGAATGAAGTATCCATGCATTGGTCTTCCTTCTTGATTTTCTTGTGTTTGGGGAGTTGTATCTTGCATATTCTAGGTTTCTGGCTAATATCCACATATCAGTGAGTGCATATGAAGTGACTTCTTTTGTGATTGGGTTACCTCACTCAGGATGATATCCTCCAGATACATCCATTTGCCTAGGAATTTCACAAATTCGTTGTTTTTAATAGCTGAGTAGTACTCCAATGTGTAAATGTACTACACTTTCTATATCCATTTCTCTGTTGAGGGACAACTGGGTTCTTTCCAGCTCCTGGCTATTATAAATAGGGATGCGATGAACATAGTGGAGCATGTGTCCTTATTACCAGTTGAAACATCTTCTGGGTATATGCCCAGGAGAGGTATTGCTGGATCTGCGGTAGTACTATGTCCAGTTTTCTGGGAAACCGCCAGACTGATTTCCAGAGTGGTTGTACCAGCTTGCAATCCCACCAGCAATGGAGGAGTGTTCCTCTTTCTCCAGATCCTCACCAGCATCTGTTGTCACCTGAATTTTTGATCCTAACCATTCTTACTGGACTGAGGTGGAATCTCAGGGTTGTTTGATTTGCATTTCCCTGATGATTAAGGATGTTTGATATTTTTTTCAAGTGCTTCTCAGCCCTTCAGTATTGCTCAGTTGAGAATTCTTTGTTTAGTTCTGTACCCCATTTTTCAATGAGGTTGTTTGAATTTCTGGAGTTCAGCTTCTTGAGCTCTTTGTATATATTGGATATAAGTCCACTATCAGATTTAGGATTGGTAAATTTTTTTTTCCCAATCTGTTGGTAGCCTTTTCGTCTTTTTGACAGTGTTTTTTGCCCTACAGAAGCTTTAAATTTTATGAGGTCCCATTTGTTGATTCTTGATCTTACATCACAGGCCATTGCTGTTCTGTTTAGGAATTTTCCCCTGTGTCCATATCTCCAAGGTTTTCCCCACTTCCTCCTCTATAAATTTCAGTATCTCTGGTTTTATGTAGAGTTCTTTGATCCACTTAGACTTGAGCTTTGTACAAGAAGATAAGAATGGATCAATTTTCATTCTTCTACATGATAACTGCTAGTTGTGCCAGCACCATTGGATGGTTTTAGCTCCTTTGTCAAAGATCAATTGACCATAGGTGTGTGGGTTCATTTCTGGGTCTTCAACTCTATTCGTTTGATCTATCTGTCTGTCACTGTACCAGTACCATGCAGTTTTTATCACAATTGCTCTTTAGTACATACAGCTTGAGGTCAGGCATGGTGATTCCACCAGTGGTTCTTTTATTGTTGAGAAGAATTTTTGCTACCATAGGTTTTTTGTTATTCCAGATGAATTTGAAAATTGCCCTTTCTAACTCAGTGAAGAATTGAGTTGGAATTTTGATGGGGATTGCATTGAATCTGTAGATTGCTTTAGGCAGGATAGCCATTTTGACTATATTAATCCTGCCAATCCATGAGCATGGGAGATCTTTCTATCTTCTGAGATCTTCTTCTATTTCTTTCTTCAGAGATTTGAAGTTCTTATCATACAGATCTTTCCCTTCCTTAGATGGATTCACACCAAGGTATTTTATATTGTTTGTGACTATTGCTAAGGGTGTTGTTTCCCTAATTTCTTTCTCATCCTGTTTATCCTTTGTGTAGAGACAGGCCATTCATTTGTTTGAGTTAATTTTATGTCCAGCTCCTGCGCTGAAGCTGTTTATCAGGTTTAGGAGTTCCATGGTTGGATATTTAGGATCACTTATACATACCATCATATCATCTGCAAACAGTGTTATTTTGACTTCTTCCTTTCCAATTTGTATCCCCTTGATCTCCTTTTGTTGTCGAATTGTTCTGGCTAGGACTTCAAGTACTATATTGAAAAGTAGGGAGAAAGTGAGCAGCCTTGTCTAGTCCCTGATTTTAGTGGGATTGCTTCCAGTTTCTCTCCATTTAGTTTGATGTTGGCTACTGGTTTGCTGTATATTGCTTTTATTATGTTTAGTTATTGGCCTTGTATTCCTGATCTTTCCATGACTTATATCATGATAGAGTGTTGGATTTTGTCAAATGCTTTCTGAGCATCTAAGGAGATGATTATGTGATTTTTGTCTTTGAGTTTGTTTATGTAGCAGATTATGTTGATGGATTTCTGTCTATTGAACCATCCCTGCATCACTGAGATGAAGACTACTTGGTCATGATGGATGATCATTTTGATATGTTCTTGATTTTGGTTTGCGAGGTGTCAGGTGTTGTGCGCCGTCCCTGTCCAGCGGGAATAAGACACAAGACAAACAGGTTTCTTCCCTAAAGGTTTACTCAGGAACTTGATGCACTTACAGCTTAGCAGAGCATGATGGCAAATGGCAAATGGCCCCACTTCGAGCAGCCTATTTAAACCCTGTCCTGGCCAATCACAGAGCTGCCCCGTGGCTCGACCTCAGACACCAGGTGATCTCGGGCTGCCCTGTGGCTCTCGCTCAGGCACAAGATCAAACCACAGCTGACACTGCCTAACACCAATTAAGAGTTGTTTATGCCAGTACAGCTGAGTTGGTCGATGCTGTCTTTAAGAAGCGGCTGAATGGCTCCCTACAGCGAGGATTTTATTATTTGTGCATAGTTATGCATGAGAGAAATTCGTCTGATGTTCTCTTTGTTGGATCTTTGTGTGGTTTAGGTATCAGAGTAATTGTGGCTTCATAGAATGAATTGGCTAGAGTACCTTCTGTTTCTATTTTGTGGAATAGTTTGAGGAGAGAATTAGGTCTTCTTTGAAGGTCTGATAAAACTCTGCACTAAACCCATCTGGACCTAGGCTTTTTTTTGGTTGGGAGACTATTAATGACTGCTTTTATTTCTTTAGGGGAAATGAGACTGTTAAGATTGTTAATCTGATCCTGATTTAACTTTGGTACCTGGTATTTGTCAAGTAAATTGTCCATTTCATCCAGGTTTTCCAGTTTAGCTGAGTATAGCCTTCTGTAGTGGGATCTGATGATGTTTTGGATTTCCTCAGGTTCTGCTGTTATGTCTCCTTTTCATTTCTGATTTTGTTAATTAGGATACTGTCCCTGTGCCCTCTAGTTAGTCTGGCTAAGGGTTTATCTATCTTGTTGATTTTCTCAAAGAACCAGCCTCTGGTTTGGTTGATTCTTTGAATAGTTCTTTTTCCTTCCACTTGGTTGTTTTCAGCCCAGAGTTTGATTATTTCCTGCTGTCTACTCCTCTTGGGTGAATTTGCTTCCTTTCATTCTAGAGCTTCCAAGTGTGCTGTCAGGCTGTCAGTGTATCCTCTTTCTAGTTTCTTTTTGGAGGCACTCAGGGCTATGAGTTTTCATCTTAGGACTGCTCTCATTGTGTCCAATAAGTTTCGGTATGTTGGGGCTTCATTTTCATTAAACTCTAAAATGTCTTTAATTTCTTTCTTTATTTCTTCCTTGACCAAGGAATCATTAAGTAGAGTGTTGTTCAGCTTCCATGTGAATGTTGGCTTTCTATTATTCATGCAGTTATTGAAAATCAGCCTTAGTCTGTGGTGATCTGATAGGATGCATGGGATAATTTCAATACTTTTGTATCTGTTGAGGCCTGTTTTGTGACCGATTATATGGTCAATTTTGGAGAAGGTACCATGGGGTTCTGAGAAGAAGCTATATCCTTTTATTTTAGAAAAAAAAATGTTCTGTAGGTATCTGTTAAATCCATTTTTTTCATAACTTCTTTCAGTGTTCATATGTCTCTGTTTAGTTTCTGTTTCATAGATCTTTTCATTGGTGAGAGTAGGGTGTTGATGTCTCCCACTATTATTGTATGAGGTGCAATGTGAACTTTGAGCTTTACTAAAGTTTCTTTAATGAAAGTGGCTGCCCTTGCATTTGGAGCATAGATATTCCGAATTGAGAGTTCATCTTGGTAGATTTTACCTTTTATAAGTATGAAGTGCCCCTCCTTGTCTTTTTTGATAACTTTGGGTTGCAGGTCAATTTTATTCGATATTAGAATGGCTACTCCAGCTTCTTTCTTCAGACTATTTGCTTGGAAAATTGTTTTCCAGCCTTTTACTCTGAGGAAGTGTCTGTCTTTTTCCCTGAGGTAGGTTTCCTGTAAGCAGCAAAATGTTGGGTCCTGTTTGTGTAGCCAGTCTGTTTGTCTATGTCTTTTTATTGGGGAAATTGAGTCCATTGATGTTAAGAGAAATCAAAGAAAAGTAATTGCTGTTTCTTGTAATTTTTGTTGTTAAATTTGGGAATCTGTTCTTGTGGCTGTCTTCTTTATTTTTCTTAAAATATTACTTTTTTACTTTTTCTACGGTGTAGTTTTCATCTTTGTGTTGGTGTTTTCTATACCCAGAGTTGTCTCCCTTTGGGTTTTCTTCTTTGTTTCTACTTCCATTTTTAGATCTTGGATGGTTTTGTTCAATTCGATTGCCTGTTTGGTTGTGTTTTCCTCTAATTCTTTAAGGGATTTTTGTCTTTCTTCTACCTGTTTAGCAGTGTTTGCCTGTAGTTCTTTAAGGACTTCTACCTGTTTAGCAGTGTTCTCCTGTAATTTCTTGAGGGATGTTTGTGTTTCCTCTTTAAGAGCTTCTACTTGTTTAGCAGTATTCTTCTGTGATTCCTTGAGGGATTTTTGTGTTTCCTCTTTTATTTTATTATTAGATATTTTCTTAATTTACATTTCAAATACTATCCCAAAAGTTCCCTATACCCTTCCCCACTCTGCTCCCCTACTCACTCACTCTGGCTTCTTGGCCCTGGCATTCCCCTGTATTGGGGCATAGAAAGTTTGCAATACCAAGAGGCCTCTCTTTCCAATGATGGCCGACTAGGCCATCTTCTGCTAAATATGCAGCAAGAGACATGAGCTCTGCGGGTTCCGATTAGTTCATATTGTTGTTCCACCTATAGGGTTGTAGACCCCTTCAGCTCCTTGGGTACTTTTTCTAGCTTCTCCATTGGGGGCCCTGTGTTCCATCCTATAGATGACTATGAGCATCCACTTCTGTATTTGCCAGGCACTGGCATAGCCTCATAAGAGACAGCTATATCAGGGTTCTGTCAGCAAAATCTTGCTGGCATATGCAATAATGTCTCATTTTGGTATTTGTCTATGAGATGGATCCCAGGGTGGTGCAGTCTCTGGATGGTCCTTCCTTCTGTCTCAGCTCTGAACTTTGTCTCTGTAACTCCTTCCATGGGTATTTGTTCCCCATTCTAAGGAGGAATGAAGTATCCTCTTGTTGGTCTTCCTTATTCTTGAGTTCCATGTGTTTTACAAATTGTATCTTGGTTATCTATGTTTCTGGGCTAATATCCTCTAATCAATGAGTGGATATCATCTGTGTTCTCCTTAAAAGTATTCTTAGGTGAAGGTGTTCTCCTTGGATTCTTGTAAGTCTTATTGTTCAAGAAGTGTTTGGTGAATCTTAATCTTAAGAGCATTTTCCATTCTTGGAAAACCCAAGATAGAAATAGTCCATGCAGAACTAGGAATGTCAACTCTCTCCTCTTTTCATATAATTAACCTTTTCCACCTGCAAATTACATGCAAATCTGAACTACCCAATTTCCTGAGGTACAAGAACTCATTTTATCTACTAACAGAGAATGTCAAGAACTCTATTTTAGTACCATGCTTCCCTACCATATCTCCCTATTTGATTTGATGTCTGTATTACTTTACTAGGGCTTCCACCTTTTCCATTACTTCTTTCCTTTATGCCCCAAGGTCAGTGACTTTGCCCTGACTGAATTGATGAAAATGAGAAATAAAATAGGAAATGGCAAGGTTAAAGTAACAAAACAAGAAAAATGACTTATACTTACATCTAAAGTTTCTATCCAAAATTTAATTTACCAACTGAAAAGCTGAAGTTTCTGACAACATTCTCTGCTTGCTGCAGTTGAGTCTGAACCAAGAATGACCACTTGTTCATAATAGACTGGTTACCTGCTTTTGTTCTCCCTTGATTGGTTTTCCTTACAGCCAAACAACAGTGCATTTCTAAATATCCTGTTCAGATAACAGACAGTGGAACCAAGACAAATTGAACTCATTTGTTACTATATCTATATTTTGACAGAACTCACATCCACATGTATTTGGAAAGCCAGAGCTCTGGGAATGAAGCCTGCAGAATTAAGTTATAGTCATGCAATCTGACTCTCCATATAAGTCTGGGTGACATTCACTGCTCATTTTATGGTCTTGGTATGTCTCAATGTGCCAATCAATCCCTTAAGAACTTAACTTCGATCCTTTACAGTCAGGTCCACCCCACCATCTTCCTTCTGAGCCCAGCAGAGGCCTCTAAGGGCTCCAGAGTGCTCTCCACACCACAAGACCTCAGGATCACCTAGGTATCAAGGATGAGTGGAAGGAAACATTAGCTCCAAAGAATCGTGGAGGGTCTTGTGCCAGCAGGAACAGAGACAAAGGAACCATGCCCAAACAGAAGCTGGGATCTATTCAGGTCAGGTCTAGCCCTGCCACCTTCTGCATGAACCCAGCCGAGGGCATCTAGGACACCAGAGGACTCTCCACACCACAGGACCCCTAGCACACCCAGGACCTCCTGATCACCTGAGAGCACATGGGCAATAGATGCAACAGAGCTTCTTGGTCAGAGTCCTGTTGGGCCTTCACCCTCAGCCAGGAGGCAGAGCTGAGATCCAGACCCCTGGGCACATTCCATGCCAGAGGAGAGTTGGCCTACAGTGAGAGTTCTGAGCCCAGAATTCAGGAGGTCTATCAGAGCTCCAGACTGCTGGACACCTGCCCTGAAAGAGGAGAGCTTGCCTGCAGAGAGTGCTCTGACCACTGGAACTCAGGAGAGAGTTGGACTCCCAGGAGTGCTGACACAGGCTAAAAGAATTACAGGAGGATAAAGTTCCAACCAGAGACAGCTTGAACATCAACACCAGAGATTTCCAGATGGTGAATGGCAAATGTAAGAATCTTACTAACAGAAACCAAGAACACTGGGCATCATCAGAACCAAGTACGCCCACTACAACGAGTCCTGGATACCCCAACACACCTGAAAAGCAAGACTCAGATTTAAAATAATATCTCATGATGATGGTAGAAGATTTTAAGAAGGGCATTAATAACTCACTTAAAGAAATACAGGAGAACACTGGTAAACAGGTAGAAGCTCTTAAAGAGGAAGCACAAAATCCCTCAAGGAATTACAGGAAAACACTGCTAAACAGGTAGAAGCCCTTAAAGAAGAAACACAATCAGTCACCAAACCCAGACACTATTGCCTATGCCAGCAAGAGTTTGCTGAAGGGACCCTGATATGGCTGTCTTGTATGAGTCTATGCCAGTGCCTGGCAAATATAGAAGTGGATGCTCACAGTCATCTATAGGATGAAACACGGGGCCCCCAATGCAGAAGCTAGAGAAAATACCCAAGGAGCTGAAGGGGTTTGCAACCCTATAAGAGGAACAACAATAAGAACTAACCAGAACCCCCAGAGTGTCTCTAGCTGCATATGTAGCCGAACATTCTCATCTTAGTTCTGAAGGCTGCTACATGCACAAGGTTCTTCTTAAACTAAGATACATGAATGAAAACTCTTCTAAGTATCAGAATCTTTAGCCATTTCTCTTCACTGCTGTTATTGTGTTAGTTAATATTGCTCCATTTGAGAAGCCATTATTTAAAAAATTATTATTTATTTAATATTTTTGTGGATCAGAATTAAAGACTCCCATCATTAAAATTCCATCAATATTGAATTTTTATCTAATGGGGAAATCTTTGGTGAAGATAAGACTAGATATATTTTTTTGACAAAAGATTCATGTTACTTTCTGTTGAATTAGACGACCAGTGACCCTTCAGTGCTTGCCAAGCTCAACATTCAATGTGTCTTCCAATTAAAGTGCTCAGTAAAACAGATGCTATGAGCAACGGGGTCAGTGTGCCAGCGTGACTGGAAGAGTGGGGAAGTCTATATCAAAGTTTGTCCCTGTTACTTATAAGCTATGTAATCTCTGGGAAATTACTTAAATTGTCAGATCTTCATCTTCCCTTTCTAACAGAGACAGAAGTTCTGCCAGGTCAGCATTTGAGGATTATGGAGGGTGTGTACATTGTGAGTAAAGTTCACTGACTGAATATGGCAGCCATGTGAAGGCTCAGGCACATGGGTGTGCTAGGCAGTCTGTGGGCTCCAGCTCTCACTGCTTCCTGATGCTAATGCCCTTCAATAACCTGTCTGTGAGACTGCAGTGTCTGTTGTCTGTCTACTAAAGCACAGAATGTAGCAGAAGGATGGTCCCTTGTCAATCCTGTTAGTTTCTTGCTGTTAGGAAAGCCAGTTGCTTGCCAAGTGCAAGAGTCAGCAGATGCTATGAGTTCATGGCTGTGGTGGCTGTGCACTGTTCAGAGGGTGACACTTCCCAGCATCTTCTTGTTCAATGACTTTCACATATTCCTACCTTGTCTTCTACCATGGTCCCAGAGCTTTAGAAAGGATGATATGAATGACAAGCTTAGGGCTGAGCATTTTTCTGTCACTCTCAACAACTTGCCCAGAAATGAATCTCTGATTCACCACTATCCACTGGAAAAAGAAGGTTTTCTGATTTAAGGATGAGTAATATATATCTACAGATATAAACATGGGTATTTAGAGATCAGCTGAAAAATTAAAGGTGACTTGTTGCATAACAATCAGTGACAAGTACATAATACTATAGTAGCTTGCCTTTCAGAAAAAAAAAATACTTTCCCACTTTATGGAAATCATCTTGCTAACTAATATAATAAATCCGTACTCAGGTTAAAGGGGTGCTTAATGTGTATTAGTGTCAGAAGTACAGTAGATCCTAGACCGTTTCTTGTATTTTGAAAGCAAGTGTGAATTCCAACTTCTTGAAATGCTCTGAGAAATGGAGGACGTGTGTTGCATACTTTCACCATTGGACAATCACCAAGAACATAGTGTGACAGAAACATCAATGATTCTAAGTCACTAAGGTTTGTGAGGGAGTCAGTGACTTTGGCATATTCTTTGTGGGTCACCACAAGGCCATATGTTGGAATTAATTCTCAATGAGACACTATTGGAGAAGAATATTTGGAAAGACGTTTAGGTCCTAATGACTCCACCTTTATGATTGAACTGATACTGCAGAGAAAAGGGGCATATGGCTGTGAGTGTCTCTCTCTCTGCTCTTCTGCCTTCTGCCCGAGAGAGAGGGTAGAACAAGAAAGGCGTCTCTCAATTGTGTCACCTCGAATGTGAACTTCATAATATGCATGGCTATGAGAAATACATTTCCACTCTTTTTAAGTAATCTAACCATAGGCATTTTGTTTCATCAGAATGAGACAGACTGGGAGAAGTTTCACTGTCAAGCACCCTATCACACCCTTTTTATACGTCGTGGTTTGACCAACAAACTGCTAAAATCTGCTCACTCTTAGAAATAGTCAGGACTTGGTTATGAACAGCTTCTTCCATTCTGTTTAACCTGGCCTCAGTCCCAGACCCTAGGGCTTCAACCTTTCCCCAGAGCAAATGTTTTCTTATAAAACAACAGGAACTCAGTGTTACCGTCACCAGATGGTAGGAACTAGGCGAGTTCTAATCTGACAACACAGAAGAAAGTGTTCCCAACATCATTCTGTTTCTTCCATTTTATTATCTGTTGGATTTGTGATTGTTTAATTCCAACAATTCATTAACATTTTCAGAAATGTTAGGCCACAATGTTTTTTTGCCTATCCTTCCCAAGAGTGTATATCATATGCAGTTACAGCCTCAGGGCAAGCACAATTTTAGTTCTCTATGAGGACTCTCCTTTGCTATGACTTGTAGCATTTCTGTTAAATATTGTATAATGTTTTCCCAACATATTGAAAAACTCCATGAAAATGTTTGCATATCTCTTTAGTACCATTTGCCAGCAGTGACTGGAAGTTACTATGACAACTACCTTTAAAATTAAAAACCGAAATTAAAAGTTCTGCATAATTGAAAGGACTGTCTGACACATGGTTTTTAATGATGGTATTTCAGAATTAGCTGTGTCTAAGTGTTTAAGTTCATTTTTATTAGGATACAGTTTTAGAAATCACCATTGGATATGTTATTGCACTAAATTTGCTCTCCATGCAAGCTATGCTAATCTCACTGCCAGAAAGTTTTTACTTTTTTTATGCAGTGTGCCTGGTAAACTAATTCTGCTCTCTGAGCTGTAAGCACCAAGTTCCTCTGTGCAGTGCATGCATCTTACATCTCCAAAACATATATATTGTATATAAGAAAGATTTTTGCAAGAATTAAAATTAGGCTATTTTATATCTACAATTAAATTTACATTTTATAATAATCTTACAAAATGGTATGGTTCTTGTCTTACACATAAAGAAACAGTCAGACTACCACTGAGGGTCCTAAAGTCAATGAATGCCAGCACAGTACTCACACCCATATTTGTTTACTTCAAAAACTGTCCATAGCTATATACAATTTACCATGTACTTTATTTTTAATTTCACATTTGTGTAGTTTTGTGACAAAAGTTCAAAAGCAAAAGCGAAAACAAAAACAAAGACAAAATCCATAATGCTTAAAGTAGCTTTGAGCAAAGGTCCTATGAACTGAGTAGGGCATTTAAAGGTGACTGACATTTTGCTTTGCCTCTACTTTTGTGATGTACCTGTCCCATCACAACTGAGGGAGGAAGTGAGCCTACTTTTGGATATAGGTTGCATGTGGTTTGAGTGAATTTATGTCTTAGAAGAATGGTCCCCAGTGTGGTATTGTTGACATTTGGTGGGACCTGTAAGATGTGAGGCATAGTGGGAGGGCTATTGATCACTAGCACTCTATGAAGGGATTTCCAGAGTTCTTGTGTGACATTTATCTCATTCTGACTTTCTGTCTCCTGTGACTTGAATATAAATTGCTCCCACAAATCATGAATAGGACATTTGTTTCCAGCAGGTAGATGGAAGTTATAGAAAAAAACTGAGCAGGGAGTATCTTGGAGGAAGGGTCACTCCCCTTGCTGCTTAACATAATCTCTAGTCTCTTCCTGTCCCTGCTGTGGTTTCTGTCTATGGTGAGGACAAGAATCCAGGCATTTGTCAACACATGAAGCCTAGTTTACTGAGTTTGATGTGGTGAATGCACCCTGCAGTTCTTACATGATGGTATATCATACAAGCAATGGGTTTAGTGTTCTATAACCATTACATAAGAGGTTGACAGTATAGTTTAGGCCATCTGTTTCTTAATGGTGTTTTGACTCACTTCTTATCAAAGACATTTATCAAAGATACCCCTTTTCTTTACTCCTTACTTTTTAAGTTTGGAGGTGTGGATTCTTTATCTTTTTATTTTCATGAATTTATGTTTTATATTTAAAGTATATTTCTAGGCATCAGCAACAGTTGTCTGGCTTTGGTGTCTACAGATGGGATGGATCCCTATGTGGAACAGTCTCTGGATGGCCTTTCCTTCAGTTTCTGCTCTACTCTTTGTCCATGAATTTCCTTTAGACAGGAACAATTCCGGGGTAAAATTATTAAGATGGTTGGGTGGCCCCATATCTCAACCGGGGCCTATTCGTATCCAGTGGATATGGTCTCTACAGGTTCTATCTCCCCTTTATTGGGTATTTCAACTAATGCCATCCCTCTTGGTTCCCGGGAACCTCTTGCTTCCCTGGAATCTGAGAATTTCTACTGGGTATCACTAGTTCCCCAATCCCACTGCTACAGATTTCTATTCAATTTCCTGAGCCTCTGTACTTCTCTCCTGTCTCCTTCCACATCTGATCTTCTCCCTTTTTTTCCCTCCCTCTCCTCTCTCTCTTCAAGGTCCCTCCATCCCTCTACCTCCAGTGATTATTTTGTTCCCCCTTCTAAATAGGACAGAAGCATCCACACTTTGGTCTTCCTTCTTGACCTTCATATGGTCTGTGAGTTGTATCATGGGTATTCTGAACTTTTCCCCCCTAATATCCACTAATCAGTGAGTACATACAGTGTGTGTTCTTTTGTGACTGTGTTTCCTCACTCAGGATGATATTTTCTAGATCCATCCATTTTCCTGTGGATTTCATGAAGCCCTTGTATTTAATAGCTGAGTAGTATTCATGCTGACAGGAGGTGGGTATAGCTGTCCTGAGAGGCTCTGCCAATACAGATGTGGATGTTCACAGACAACTATTGGACTGAGCATGGAGACTTCAATGGAAGAGTTAGGGGAAGAAATGAAGGAGTTGAAGGGGATTGCAAACCCATAGGAAGAACAACAATATCAACCAACCAGCACCCAACTCCTGCCCCAAGCTCCCAGAGAGTAAAACCACCAACTAAAGGGTACACATGGAGGGACAGACCTATGGCTCCAGCTATATATATAGCAGAGGACTGCCTTATCTGGCATCAATGGGAGGGGAGGCCCTTGGTCCTGTGGAGGCTTGATGCCCTAGTGTATGGGGATGCTAGGGTGGTGAGGCAGGAGTGGGTATGTGGGTGAGCACTGACATAGAGGCAGAAGGAGGGGGTTGGGTTGGGGAAAACCTGGAAAGGGGATAACATTTGAAATAGTAAATAAATAAAATAACAACAACAACAACAACAACGATGCAAGAGTGTTTCCATGACTCCCAGGGCTGAGTGGGTGGGTGGGTAATATAATAATTGTTTCTGTTATATATTGTTTTTTGGCACTCCTTCTGCAAAAGAAGTTTCCTTTATATTTGCAATATAAACATAATTTTTTTAGAGTTTTAAAATTGATGTGTACTTACTTTTTTCTGTATAGAAACAAAGAATTTTTAGCATGGTGTTTAGAGTGTTTCTCTCTAAATGACATTTCTATGCTGACCTATCTTTGCTGAAGAGCTCATCCTAGATAAGTATTACTTACTAATGGATACATCTAGAATTAACCTGCCAGTCTTGGAAGAGTTTAAGATAAAAATAAAAGTAAAAGATGAAGTATATTTCTAAGCATATGAGTGAGGAGTATTTTTGAGGAAGGGTAACTGCCTTTGCAGCTTAATCTCTAGTCTCTGCCTGGCACTGCTATGCTTTCTGTTTTTGTTTTGCTTTGTTGGGATATTTTCTGTTTTTATTTTTTACATTGCTTCAATAATCTCTGCCTTTTAATTAGAAACATTTATCCATTAGCATCTAGTGAGTTATTGATATGATTTTTTCCTTTGTCTAAAACTATTATTCTTTTAGTTTCAGTATTAAGTGATGGTTTTGTTAAATATTGAATTCTAGGTTCACAAAATTTTCATTTTACATATTGAAGATATTTCATTAGCTTTGAATCTTTGCAATTTCTGATTAGTCCAAGGTAATTCTACTTGTTGTTCACCTATAGAAATTATTTAAAACTCAAATGATATAAATACTTTCACTTTATATTTACTTTTTAGCAATTGAAAATAATGAGCCCAATATTGCTATTTTTATATCGGTTCTCTTGAATTGGTGAAAGGATTAGCATTTGATTGGTACTGAGTAAAGGATTCTATCCTTACAGAAGTAGTCAGTCATTAAGCAATTCATTGAGGGTGAGTCTAGAACAAGAAACCTAAGGATCAGTATAGAACAACAAAGAAGTGGAGACATTGAAACTACTGATGTATATCAACTAGCGCTGCCTCTATGAGTGGTGCTTTGATGATTCCACAAAAAAGCCCAATTTATATTCCTAACATCTATGTTGCCAGTTTGGCCACCCAGAAGCACAGACTATGGTGGAGCCAGGTCGGCTTTTAAGGAGTTTTTCAGGGAAATGAACCACAAAGAATTAACTTGATTTTGTACACACACACACACACACACACACACACACACACACACACACACACTAAAAAATATAAAAATATGATTTTAAAGCCTAACAAATATTAAGAACATGTAAAGTACCATAGCATGTTTCAGAATCATCTAGAGCAAGAGTAAAATAAAAGAATGTTCCACACCCAGAAACTTAGACAAAATTTAATAAAATCGTCTTCATTGTTTCATTTTTTAAATACTAATTTATGGACAGGGTAGATGACTCGGCAAGCCAAGGGTGATCTAGATCGGATGCCCTCACTTTGCTTCCCAGAAAACACATAGTGGAAGGAGAGAACTGACTCTAGGAAGCTGGCTTTTGACTACCACATGTGTGTACTGGCATGGGCAACTGTCTCACTAAAGATATAAGTGTAATGCAGAACAGGTAAATAATCATTATTTTTAAAGCCTATTATAGATTTGCTAGGCATTTGAGAATTCTACATATAAACCAGAAACTTGAAATTCAGACAAGTACTTGTACACAAGTGCTCTAAAGCGTATTATTTGAGACACAGAGAGATGTTTTTGTATGTGCCAGCATAGCACTCATAAACTTTGAAAACCTTGTGCTAGATCAGAGAGTCCTATGCAAAGGTCTAGTGTTGGGTGAGTTCACTTATATAAGTATCCACAAAAGCAAAGTCATAGAGAGAGAAACAGCTTGGAGACTACCAAGGACTTTGCAGAGAAAGAAGTGAGGAGTTATCTCTTGATTAGTACAGAATTTCTATGGATGATAATGAAATTTTTTTCAGAAATTGTTAAATGGTGATGGCTGAGTAACATCATATAATAATTACTATCTATGAATTGTACACCCAAAGCAGTTAAAAGAACATCTTTTGTTATATACACTTTATTATAATTTTTTTAAATGTTTTAACTCTCTTGACTATAACCACTCACCAAACTCTGATCAGTTGACTCATTCAAGGCCCCTTTACTCAACTATGACTGTAGTTCTCCCCACACCTCCTACTGTCTGTCCAGAACAGTTACTCAGAGGTCCAGAATTTTAAAATGTAAAGAACGTAGAGGCAATATGAATGCAGTTTGATATTCTAAATATTTTTAACCTATTAAATTTTTTTTAAGTATAGATTCTTAGGGATGAAAAATTATATACTCCAAGCAACTTCTACAAGGTATGACATACAATATCTGATGAATGTTAATAAAAAATTAAAGGAAGAAAGGAGGCTAATGAAACCCAGAAGGGTACATTTCAATTCTCCCTCCCCTGACCCACCCCCTCTGAGTGTCTCTCTCCCATCTATTTTTCAGTTCAAATAGAATGTGATGCTGTTTGCCTGATGTAATATCAACAATATACTCATGTAATGGTCTTTATGCCTAAGGAGTTTGCCTGTATGTTGGTAGAAATAAAAGAGCATTTCCAGCTTAGTGGACTGTTTTGTGGTAGCTATAGCTAGAGTTCCAGAGCTGGCTGATGTAAAGAAAAGATCTGTGCTGTCCTTTATACTCTAACTCTACTTGATAGAAAAAATTAAAAATTAGAAATTCTATAGTACCAATTATACAGGTACTTTAATCCAGCAACATAGCTGCTCTGGCAAGGGATTCCATCCAGAGATATAATCTGGCTGGAATGCAGGCATGCCCTGGATTACAGTATGGTCTGTCTGGAATACAGATATGCCTTTAGTACATACCTTTCATCACTAACAATAAAGGTATGCTTAGTTTGTAGAAAAAAAGCATCCATGTTTGAAAGTGACTGTCTAATTAAGGGGCAGACAAAACAATGAATCAGAAGAAGATTTGACAGACTGAGTCAGAGATAGGATGTGCCCAACCCACATGAGACCAGAAAAGAAAGAGAGGCTACTTTAGAGCAGGGAGAGAGAAAAAATAAAGTCTAGTGTGATGTGGTATGTTTTGTGGTGTGTAGTATATCGTATGGCAATTTTACTGGAACAGTTTTACAGAGACAGGTTACACAAAGAATAAGATGAACACAGATAAGGACAGCATGAGCCAGAAAACGAGAAAGAACCAAATTAGAACATATTGCCAAAGTTAGTAGGAGGCCAGGCAGAGCAATTCAGTCAGAAGCTCAGAGAAGTCAGATTCAGTCAGTCATCTTGGAAGATTAGTTTGTTTAGAGGCTAGAAGATTCCAGGTCTAGATTTAGGAATAGTGAGAACAGAGAAAGAAATTCTCTGGGCTCAGTCCAAGTCATGGATTCACATAGCTTGGCTGTGGTTCTCATCTGATCACTTCATCTGAAGAAATAAAAACAACATTTACAACCAATAACTTTAATCTATGGAGAGCTGAACCATGCTGTAATGTAACACTCTTTGCTCTAATTTTTGTGTGGTTGCACCAGTGACCCTGTGCTAGCCTATGATAGGAGATGGAGAATCTTTTCAGAAGAGTATCCAAAATTCTAGAGAATCTAGGAGTTGCACCTGATTATCTAAATTGGATGTCATTGAAATTCCTGCATTTTAAAATTGATAAATGTTTGGAGTGCTAAAATTGTAACCACACACACACACACACACACACACACACACACACACACACACACACACACATATATATATATACACTGCTTGCAATTTTATGTTCTGAACAAATTGCTATCATGTATATTCTGAAAAATTTAGAAGACCCAATTTAGATTTCTTTCTTTCTTTCTTTCTTTCTTTCTTTCTTTCTTTCTTTCTTTCTCTCTCTCTCTCTCTCTCTCTCTCTCTCTCTCTCTTTCTTTCTTTCTTTCTTTCTTTCTTTCTTTCTTTCTTTCTTTCTTTCATATTTGCTCATACATAAATATGGCTGTCCTGGAACTCACTCTGTAGACCAGCCTGCCCTTGAACTCAGGAACCTGTCTGTCTCTGCCTCCCAAGTGCTGCAATTAAAGGCATGTACCACCACTGCCCAGCCAAACATAACTTTTTGTTTTAAGGAATTTGAATAGGCATGCCTGAGAAATTTAAATACTCTTCCACTACATCAACCTTAGGGGAGTTATTAATTTCTTTTAATTTTAATTCTTACTTGAAAAAATGGCAAACTACTTCTTAGTCCACTACCACTGCTGGGTTATAGAAATCATGAAGTGCAGGCAAGGACTATAAACAAGGCTCTAAACAAAATGGGAGTCAATAACGCACACAATAGCAAGGCTTAGTACTTGCAAAAAAGAGCATGCTGGGCTGTTTTGGAGTCAGCTTTCATCCCAAACTCTCACTGTACATCTGAGAAAAATGTTTGGAGTCTCCACAAATCACATGAGCACTGATCTCAATCAGACAGGGATGATTTACTGAACGTACTTCCTTATTGATTGATTAGGACCATAGCTCAGAATTCGGGACTGAACCATTACCTCAAACACTTTTTCAGTCACCTTATAAAGGAAAACTAAAACCCATAAATACCACAATGAGCTCATACACAGGTGCAGGAAGTGCTGCCTGGTGATTGGCTCTTACTCAGCCATTTTAGCTGTAAGAGTTTATATTGACCTTTAATTTGATGGGTCCTACATAAAGCTTTGTGAAATTCCTTAAAATTAATAAAACTCAGGACATACAGAACATAACAGAGAGGCAAATCTTTACATAGAAAACAGGAGTTTAAAACTTGCTCTTGTGTAGAACACTTGTTGTCTTAGATAGTGCAAGGCTTCCTGCTGATTTATAAAAGCTCTTCCCATACAGTCCTGCACATGGGTGATATAAGTGGGTAAAAAAGACCCACTGAAACACTGAACATGTATTTTCTGGAAATAGATAATACTGTACTTCCATGTACAAAATGCTTCCAGAGATCAAGATAGCTTTGAAAAACTCATACTGTGTTTTCTAGGGCTGGAGATGTGGTTTAGTTCACAGTGTGCTTGATGAGCATGCATAAGATCCCAATCTTGATCCCTAGTAATGTGTAAAAACAAATGAATAAACAAACAAACACCTCAAAACATTATTTCTTCAAACTAACCCTTCATTCATTTTGTAACTTGGCTTCAAAACATATTATTAAGCAGAAGGCAAACAAGCTATGAAAACTTTCTAAACTTCCACTAATAGAATGAGAGAATTTTACATCTCATAAAAGTAAATATTGATTTTTAAGAACTCTAAAATAAATACAAGGTTATAGAGCTATCCAGTACAATAGTCACTAGGTATGTGGCTACTGAGCATTCAGTATGTGCTTAATTCAAATTTATATATGTTCTAAATGTAAAACACTGTATAGGATCTTAAAGACAATATTTACAAAGAATATAATTTCTAGAAATATTGAGTAAGTACTTGAAAGATAATACTGTGAACCTACTGAATTAGATAAAATATATTACTAAAATTTATTTTATTCCTAGTTTTATTTTCTAATGTAGTTAGTAGAAAGTTTAAAGTTAAATGTGTGTTTCTAGTCTATTTTTAACAGATAGTAGTCATACAGAGAATTTAAGTATCACAAAAAGTGAGGCATTCAATAGATTAAACTTACATTTTGTGACACTTAAATTCTTACAACATTCAGGATGTTGGACAGGGTAAGCAGCCTCAGCTCTCACTTAACCATGACATTGCAGTGAAAAATCATTTATACTTTGCAGCAGAATGAGCTGCCAAGGTGTAATTTTCAGTATGTTGGGTATATTAAAGCATTTTTAACCTATAGTGATTTTAATAGGTCACAAAGTCCACTCTGTGGTAGGAAATACCTGCATGTTAATATTTTCTAAGAAATTAGTGTTTCTAACGTGAAACAAAATTGAAATATGTTACAAGTACATATGAAGTACTAGTTATTATCTTTCTAGTATTTAATATTTCTAGAAATTATGTTCTTTGTAAATATTGTCTTTAAAATCCTATATAGTGTTTATACTGGTCAACATGCTGAGAGAATATTTTTACAGTAAGTATACCTGTAGTTTAGACAAAAAGGTGAAAATTCCAAATTTATATAATTTATATTAAATATTCTTCCTTTTATACCATTGCAGAATCAAGAAATTGTTAAATCTAACGACGGTAAAACAAACAGTGCTCATTTCCTTCAAAGCAAAATAACAGTTGAAACAAGTAAGAAAATAACCCAAATATATTTCTCTGAATATATTTCAATGGCTCTATTGATCAAACCACTGGTTCTCAACCTCTGGGTCACAACCCTTTGAGGGTCAAACAACTCTTTCATGGGATTTGCATATCATATATTTACATTATGATTTATAGCAATAGCAAAATTATAGTTATGAAGTAGTAACAAAAATTTAACGGATGGGGGTTACCACAAAATGAAGAACTATATTTAAGGATTGCAGTATTAGGAAGGTTCAGAGCATTGGTCTAGATAATTCTAAAATAATGAGTATAAGAAACAAATGGACAAATAATGTCTGTGAAAAGCCCACCCATAAATATATTTGACTTTTATTTTATTCTATTTTATTTTATTTTATTTTATTTTTGTGGCAGGATCTCACTATATAGTTCATGCCAGTCTTTAACTCATTTTTATTCTGTCCCTTTCTCTTATAAATATGGGATTACAGGCATGTGTCACCACAACCAGCTGATTCATTTTATATCACCTTGATACCTTCTAGCTCTGAAGCATTGCTGATAATGACCACAGAGAGCAAGCTTTAAGAACATTGATAGTCCACTTCACGAATCTGAGGCTCATCAATCCAATGATGTCAGTGTATCTGTAGCTTAGAGTTACCTGTGAGAACTGGCAAGCACTTAATTTATTGATAAGTGTCAGATTCCACCCATCTATCACATTCATTATTAAGTATAATGAGCATGAGCTCTGACTAAGATCCAGAGGACAGGCAGTTTGTTGTGTGGTTTCGGGGTATGAACGCCACCATCTGGAAAACCTGGATTTGGAGTTTTACTGGTTACAGAGCATAAGCAATTTCTTTAATTTCTATAAGTCTCAGGTTCTCACTATAAAATATGACCAATAATAACAAATTTCATCCCATCTTTATGAAGGGAGAGTATAGAACAAAACTAAGGAGAAAAAGGCTGACATGTTCACGTATTGATTTTTTGTTGCTCTTACATTTATTCATAATTTTCATTTAATGAAAATAGATTCCTTTCTCATCCAATATATCCTCATTATAGTTTCCCATCCCTCCACTCTTCCCAGTTCCTTCCTCTTCCTTTTCTCTCAAGATCTACTCTATTTATTTCTCTCATTAAGAAAGAACAGGCTGATAAAAGATACTAACTAAACATAAAAAATAAAATAGAACATGATAAAGCAAAAATCATCACATTGAAGATGGACAAGGAAAACCAACAGAAGAAAGAGAGCCCCAGGAGCAGGCACAAGAGTTGGAGACCAATTTGTTCACACATTTAGAAGTCCCATAAAAATACTAAGTTGAAAGCTACATTATACATTGCTGAAAGCCTTTTCTGACAGCCAAGTTACTGAGGAAAGTAGTGTTGTATGGTGCTGGTGGTTGGGGCCAAATCTTTATGATTAATTTTTAATGACTTTTGGCAATTTAACTCTCTTGATGGTCTGCATCCAAAAGCTGATGGCTTCTGGCTATTTAACTCCTGCTCATAGCAGCAAGAGAAAAGAAAAAGAAATTTAGCTACTTGGACTCTGTAGTATTTAACTCACTGGCCTCTTGCTGATTAAGTGAGAAGTGAGAAGCTTGGAGTTTGTTAACTTTTCATGAGCCAGAGAGAAAGGAAATGAAAGTAAGTCACACACACACACACACACACACACACACACACACACACACACACACACAGATGCATATGCTGGATGAAGCATAAAATGGATACACCCCAAAGTTTATCATTGGTTTCAGCTTTTTATAGAATTTTAGACAAAAAAGTTCTCCATGTCAGAAAAATTACCTCATACATAAATGTTATACAAAAAGGGGGTTATGGAAGGATGTCTGTACTGGCTAGTTTTGTGTCAACTTGACACAGCTGGAGTTATCACAGAGAAAGGAGCTTCAGTTGTGGAAGTACCTCCATGAGATCTAGCTGTGTGGTATTTTCTCAACTAGTGATCAAGGGGGAAAGGCCCCTTGTGGGTGGGACCATCTCTGGGCTGGTAGTCTTGGGTTCTATAAGAGAGCAGGCTGAGCAAGCCAGGGGAAGCAAGCCAGTAAGGAGCATCCCTCCATGGCTTCTGTATCAGCTCCTCCTTCCTGACCTGCTTGAGTTCCAGTCCTGACTTCCTTGGTGATGAACAGCAGTATGGAAGTGTAAGCTAAATAAACCCTTTCCTCCCCAACTTGCTTCTTGGTCATGATGTTTGTGCAGGAATAGAAACCCTGACTAAGACAATGTCCATAATAAGTTCAAAGCTGTGTTTTATTCCATAAGTTCATTATAAGTTCAAAGCAACAGTTTCACATGACATGGCTTTATCATAGTGCATACCTGTGGCTTCATCCTTAGACCTGGCCCAGAATGATTGTTTTTCCTTGATTAGAAGCCTACCCCAAGCCTATTTCTCATCTTAGTGTAATTTATGAAAGCTTATTGTATTCCTTATTATTCAGACTTTCCTTACTATCCTGTGAGGAAGGGGCACATTCTATTCTTGATTCTAACTTCATTACATCCTTCTGGCAAAATAACTAAAGCCATCTCCTTAAACTTTCTTCCTAAAATTATTTCGATCAAATTAAGAATTCTATAAAGTTATTAATGTATATAAACAGCATTAATTCATGAAAGTTTATTTTCATGTTGCTCTGCAGAGAATTTGTCCAATATGGTGAGCTATTACCCAGGTAGTAATCACACTAGTCTATAGGCACTGAGGTTCTCCCAGTGTCCACTCACACCAAGCCAAATAAATGAAGAGTATGGCAATGACTAACATGAGAAAGTACATCAACAGCAAGAAATAATCCCAGGATAAAGTCTCTTATATGATACCACCTCCTAATTATCTATGGATTATTGGTTGGTTATCATTTATTTCATGACTGATAGAAAAACAAATATGGTATATGTTTGCTTATATCTGGATTTTTCTTTTGAATCAAAATCTCTCTCTCTCTCTCTCTCTCTCTCTCTCTCTCTCTCTCTCTCTCTCTCGATGGTTTGTAATTCATTGTATAGATCAGGCTGGCCTTAAACTTGTGGTAATCTTTTTGTTTCTGCTTCTGAAGCACTGGGATTATAGCTACAATGCATGGTGATATTGCTATTATTTTAAGAGTCATCTATACAAAAAGATTAAAAGAATTTTAATTAGAAGCAGTAAAGAAAGATACAAAGCAATAAATGGAGCAGTGTTTTAGGATCACAAGTAATTTATATATTGTAAGATAAGGGGTGGTTAAGAGAAACCTGATCAGGGAGTTATAACATGGTCATAACACTGACAACCTTTGAATGATATGACAAGGAGCTCAAACTTTTATGAAGTGGTGAATAGTCTTTGAGAAGTTGGGATAAGAAAAAACCTTTGAAATCCATAATTGCAAGGGAGATTTATATCTTAGGCATGTGGTTCTACATTGTAATAACGAATTTGAAGAGATCAAAGTCTCAACAAAGTGTGATAATTAGGAGGTGGTATCATATAAATGGTGGCTTAGAAGTGAAGTTCAGAGATGACATATCCACACGCTTATTCATGATAAAATTAGGGAAATTTTATGATTACTTTTAATTGGGAAGGGGGAATAAAGTGTATCAAAGAGTTTAATATATCATAACAGCTTTTATCTTGAGTAAAAGGAGGATGCCACCATCTACAACTGATTAAAAATGAATTAGGAAGAAAGAAAACTAACATAGAGGAAGAGGTAAATTTGTACCTGCTGAGCCCAGAGTTACTGCAAACGTTTAGAAGGAACTTTGTTACTAGGACATCCAACCAACAAAGGGCTGAAAGCATTGATTTGTAAGGCATTGCCACATTTTAAGGTATAATCATTAACATAATACTCAAAAAAAAGATTACAATACAGGAAACAAAATCAGTAAAATCAGAAGAGCAAGTTGTAGAAAAACTTTTAAAAAAAAGTTTAAGTTGGTAGTCAACAAAATTATCTAGCAAAAATTGGGGGTGATATTGAAAGTGTAGGAAAGAGAAAAGAGAAGAAAAAACTGTTCCAGAAGAGATGTAAGACATTGATGCCACTGAGGGGAAGAGAGGGAGAGAACCCTGTCCTCTGGATGTAGAAGAAGGAAATCCTGTCCTCTGGATATAGAAGAAGGAAGTCGCTCTTTGCAATGGATGAGCTTTTCCTGTAGGGCAAGGTATGCTTCAAAGCTTTCAGGAAAGCAACACTGTCCACCTTCTGAGAGTGAGGAATATTGGGTTGAATTTGAGTTTTGAGCAGAGTGATGAGAGCTTCAAATGATTTTTGAGGCATTTCAAAGGAGAAGAGAATTGAAGAAATATTGAGTGGGTCAGTCTAGGTGTACAAGTTCTCCTGGATGCTCTTGAGAGCATCAGCACGATGTGAAAGGCATGCCACAGTATGGATCTCATGGCAAAGTGCTGTAATAAGGGGGTATAGTAGCACATGGCATCATGGAGCTCAGGTACCAATGAGACAGCTGACTGGAAAAGCCACAAGGCTCTGGACAAATGAAAAAATAAGGTCATATAGATCCTAGAGATGCAGAAGAAAGAAAAGCAAAACAAAGTTTGATTGTCTCTGTGATTTAAAACAATGGAGGAGAGATATAAAATAATAAACTAGACATAACGGTGTAACAAAAATAAACTCAGTTATGACAAGTGGGTTGATTTAAATACACTTTGGTAGATGATGTTTAAAACTGTAGCTGATTGAAGTTCAGATGAAGAGTCTCGGTACCACTTGTTCCAAATGACTGTTTGTTAGTTCAATAGAAGGAAGAGTTACAATGTAAGCCAGACAATCCAAATATCAGAAATATGAGCAGGCACCCAGAAAGCAGCAAATTACAGAGATAAGTCTTCAGGTCACATGATCTTAAAATAGGCATATGGTAAGTTGAATTACTTCCCTCAAAGTCTTCCATATCTCTGGAGCCAGTGGCCACATTACTTTACATAGTAACAAAAAAATAATTTTCTTGATGTGATTAAGCCTGGGGATTGGAGAGAAAAATGTTATGCTAAATTTTCTAAGTAGACCCAGTCTATCAAAGATCCTTATAAGATGGATGAGAGGTCAGAGTCAGAGACAAAGAGAAATGACAGCAGAGATCAAATGATATGAAAACATTAGCCAAAGGAGGTAGATCGCCTTTAGAGGCACAAACAAAATAAAACAAATAACCAACCATCCAACAACAACTTAACCAGGGAACAGATTTGTTACAGACCCTACTGACAGAATGCAGTCATGCCAAAACTTTGATTTTTAAAACTCCTTACTTCTATAATTATAAAATACTATACACATGTTTTGAGTTTTTGTTGTTGTCATTGTTTCCCTGAGGCATTGGCTCATATGGCACTGACTGGCCTTGAACTTCTGATATCCCTGCCTCCAGCTCTCAAGTTCTGGGTTACAAAGCGAGAGCCACCGTGTCTGCCATCTATGTTGTTTTAACTCAACGAATTTGTTGCAATATTTATGGAAAACTTTAGGGATTGGCTGTGTTCAAATGCATTCAAGGTGTAATAAAGGTCGTTTGCAGACCATTGTCACATTTACTGGTAGGAGGTGGAGGTATAATAACAATGTTCATTGCTCTGGCAAAGTACTGAACAAAAACAACTTAAAAGAGAAAGGTTTGCTTTGGCACACAGTTTGAGGGTACAGTTCATCATGGCAGAGAAGACATATGTCAGGGCATGAGGCCATTGGTCACACTGATGTAAGGAAGCACATAGTGATAGATGCTGCTTATTTTTTTCTTTTGTTCAGTCCAGGAGCACTGCAGTGAATCTAATTCAGAGATTCCTTCATGGATGGGCCTAGAGTTTCACTTTCTAGGTTAATCTACATCCAGTCAAACTGATAAATAACATTTACTATCATAGGAGGGAATATTTTAGTGAGAAAGAAGCATACCAGAAAGGCAGTGAGCAGTTTCCTTCTCAATGGAATGACAGAACTCCTAGATTGAAGGAAGAATTATTCAACTCTATGCTCTGTTTGTCTCAGACAAGACCTATTAGTGACTTCTTGCTACCAGCCTTACTTCTCAGATCCTATGGCGATTTTCAGCAGGATTTTTTTCTCCTGGAATTCTCTTTGTATAAAATTTACTCTTCTTTTTTATCGTTCCATATACTAAAACAAAAAAAAATTCATTACACTCTAATTGAGAAACTCTCTCAGAATCAATGAATTAGGTGTGCTTTCTTGAACAACAAGGCTTGGAAGAAAATTATTCTTTCTGCTTTTTCCTTTTGCTCAGTTTGTGAACACTGCAGTGAATCTGATTTAGAAACTCCTTCCTGAATAGACCCAGAGGTTTACTTCCTAGGTGGTTCTAGATCTAGTCCTATAGATCACTATAGACCTTATAGATTACTAGGCCCACTAACTCCTTGGATGTGTGGTAGACTTAGAAAGAGGCAAGCGTTGAGGAAATGTTAGGTTCATTGAAATGAGAGGCAGTACTACACAGCAAAGTCCAAGAAGTTCACAACCGAAATTCAATTATCTACACAAATGTCCAAGTTGGAGATGCAGGTCATCATAGTGAGGCAGAAACTTGAATTTGCTTCCTTTTGAGTCCACTGTTTTCTTTTTTTCCCAGATTAAGACCTTCTCCAAAGCATGGGTTCTAAGGCCATTGATCACAGAAAATAGGCAAATAAAAATAGACTGAGGGACAAAAGAGCATATGGAATAGAATAGTTCCTGACAGGCTTCAGTTTACATCGAAGTTGATCAAGGCTTACAGTTATGCAGTAATGGAGCTAGAGAAACCTGTATAATAACTTGATGTGATAAGTACTGAGAATATGTGCTAAGTATTTTCTATCCTACAACTGTAGGGAATTGCAGGCTGGTATCCAGTCAAGCTGAGGTCTGAACTCAAATAGTCACAATTCACCTACATGACATGGTAGGCATTTCCTCATGATCCTGGAACCGGCCCCTGACTAAGGTACCACCTCCCACAGCCCCAATAAGAGAAGCATGGTCAGTAGTCACCAGTTAAATTCATCCCCAGTTACCTAGCAACAGTGAAGACCATAAAAAGGGGTGCTCAGCACCTCACTCTCTTACTCTTATTCCTTTGTCCTCTCACCTCTCACTTCTATCACTTCTCTCTCCTCTTCACTTTGTCTTCTTTCCTCTCATCTCTCCTTCTTTCTCTCTTTCTCTCTACCATTTTTTCTTTTTCTTTCTCTCTCTCTCTCTCTCTCTCTCTCTCTCTCTTCTACCTTCTTTCCTTCCCCTGCATTTCTATAATAAATCTCTTAAACCATAGAGAGTCTCTGCCCTTCAAGTTCCGCTATGCACTCTGGTCATTGTTGGGAACCTCTCTTCCCTTATCCTTCTCTTCCATACTCCCAGGGCTACAGGGTGTGGCCCTGGGGCCCCCAGGTCAGGGGCTGCCCCTTCTCCACCCCCACCCCCTGCAGCATGGGATAGAGGTTTAGATGCTCACCAGGGGCTGTGTGGAAAGTGTCCCAGCAGCTCCCAATGTCTGCGTCTGCCTACCCAGAGCACAGGAACTCTGGCCGGACATTAGACCCCTTTTCCTTCCTCCATTTCCCCCAGGCCCACCCTAGGACCCCCAACTTTACTTTGTTTCCAACAACAACCACTCTGGAAATCAATCTAATGGCACCTCAGAAATAGACCTACCTGATGACATAGCTGTAGGGATATGCTCTTGGACATATACCAAAAAGATTCCCAACCATACCACAAGGAAACATGTTCCACTATGTTTATAGCAGCTTTATCTGTAATAGTCAGAATGTGGAAGAAGTCCAGATATCCCTCCAATGGATATAGAAAACGTGGTTCATTTACACCATGGAATACAACCCAGCTATTAAGAATGATGCCATCATAAATTTTGCAGGCAAATGGATGGAACTAGAATATATCAGGTAACTTATACTCAAAAGGACATACATGGTATGTACTCACTAACAAGTGGTTACTAGATAAAAAGTACAAAATACCTAGAATACAACTCACAGAATTTAAGAAGTTTAACAAACAGAATGGCCAAGTGGGAATCGTTTAATCCCACTTAGTAGGGGGAAGAAAATAATGATGGGATTCAGAGAGAAGGGGGGATTTGGATGGGCAAGGAGACGGGGGGGGGGAAGAGGGAGCATGATAAGGCATTGAGGGAGGAAAAACAGGAGTGAAGCACTGGGGGACAGCAGAATGAGTGGAAATATACAGCCTCAGAAGGTGGGAGGTGGGGAGAC
The DNA here is from genome assembly GCA_902729485.2 of Mus minutoides. NCBI lineage: Eukaryota > Metazoa > Chordata > Mammalia > Rodentia > Muridae > Mus > Mus minutoides. Next base: position 44,339 of record CACVCL010018779.1, on the reverse strand, counting down.
CGTCCAGAAAGTACCAGATACCTGTGAGGTGAGAGACTTTCAGTACTCAATGGGAGTGACTTAGATGAAATGCCCAGCTGTGGGGAGAGGGAACACAGAGTCCACCTCCAGTAGATAGACAGGGCTTCAAGAGGAGGATGGTATTACCAACCCACAGTCAAAATTTCTGACCTAAAAGTGTTCCTGTCCTAAAGGACTGGAGAGACAAAAAGGGAGAAGAGACTGAGGGAAAGGCAGCGGAGTGACCTGCCCTACTGGGGATCCAGCTCAAGGGGAGACACCAAGGCCTGACACTATTACTGATGGTACGATGTGCTTACAGAGAAAGAAAATCCTAGCATGACTGGCCTCTAAGAGGCCCAAACAGCAGCTGACTGAGACAGAAGCAGATACTTAGACCCAACCATTGGACTGAAATTGGGGACTCCGTTGGTTAAATTATGGGAAGAACAGAAGAAGCTGAAGAAGATGTGTGTGACCTTATAGGAAGATGAGCAATCTCAACTAACCCAGAACCCTGGAAGCTCCCAGACACTGAGCCAGCAATCAGGCAGCATACCGGAGCTAATCTGAGACCCCTGACACATATAGCCTAGACTGGTTTTAGTGGGAAAAGATGTGCCTAATCCTGGAGAGACTTGAAGTCCCAGGGAGAGGGAATGTCTGGTGGTTGGGGAGCATCCTTTTGGTGACAGGAGGAGGACTGGGAGGAGGAACTGTGGGAGGAGGGGCCAAGAGTACAGATAATGGCGGAAATTGTAAATAAATAAAAATATATGAACAATAGCCTTCATGCACAATTATTCTTATGAGAAGGATACTGCTGGTATTAAAATTAAATGAATCCTATTGCCTTCAAAAAAAGAGAAAATTTAATAATATCTCTACATAGCTATAAACTCTATATACTAAGAAGGACTGGCAAGATGCCTACTACATGGTAGTAGTTGAATTATATCTTAGAGGTAAACAACAGCTGTCTAATAGGACCTAAATTTCACTTGGAGAGAACTCATACCTGGCAGTGTAAACTTAGCTCAGAATCTATGGCTAGAGAGTTTATAAGTGCTAGATAAGAGTTTATTCCTACCATATTTGTGATAGGTTTTATGTCAGTGATCCCATAGACTTATATGTTTGAATGTCTGATTCTGTGGGAAAGAAGAGAAGGATGGTTTAAGAGGCATAAAAGGAGTAGAGAGAGGAAGAAGGCATAAATAAACAAATATGTTAAACTCAGGCGTGAGATCCTCAAATTAAGCAAAAGATATTCCACAAATATTTGAGACAATCCTATGGCATAGATTAGAGATTCCAAATCTCCAGATACATTGTCTTTTTGTTGTTGTTGTTTATTTGTTTTTTGAGACACGGTTTCTCTGTGTAGCCCTGGTTGTCCTGGAACTCACTCTGTAGACCAGACTGGCCTCAAACTCAGAAATGCACCTGCCTCTGCTTCCCGAGTGCTGGGATTAAAGGTATGTGCCACCACTCCAGGCTACATTGTCTTTCGATCTCTGCCCTGTTGACCCTCAATGGCCTCAGCATAAGTTTCTGTAGCTACCTGGGACTCACAAGTAAACATCACCCTAGAACAATCTCATTGCAGTTCTGATAGATGAAGTCACACGCAGTTACAGAATTCTAGTTTAACATTCAACATGTATTCTGATGATAGACATTGATGTTTCCGCTTAGAAACATGGGCAGATCTTTCATCACCAAATAAAATGTGTATATAATCTCTCTGGGTTCTATTATTTCTGGTTGGCCTAGCTCAAATCGCACAGCTTCAGTTTCTAATTTAATGGAACATTAAACACCCATTTTCTGTTACCTAAATTACACAGTGCCTGTTATCTATAGAGCTTACATGCAAAGTATTTAAATGGAAAATAGAAATAAAAATAAGCAATGGGTGAGTGCCTGCTATCAACACTCATAAGTGATCCCATAATATCATTAAGTCCAGTAGGTAATGAATGATAAATTTTTTTATTAATTTTAAAATTAAGATTTGTTTCCTTTAGCTAATTTGGTTCTCACTTATTCACACACATGCTTCTGGAAACATCCCAGTCGAATTGATTGTGACATATTGATCTCTCTCTCTCTCTCTCTCTCTCTCTCTCTCTCTCTCTCTCTCTCTCAATATACACAGCAGACACAGACTGCAATAATTCACTTGTTTGGCAGAAAAGAGTTCTGTCAAATACCTTTTAAAATTCCACTAAGAAAGAAAATATGCATAATCAAAAGCTGCCTTTTGCTGAGGATATTCAAAAGATATAGTTTCTTCTTTTATTTATTTTAAGCACAGGGAAACTGTTTAAAATAGTTTCTGACAGATTCAGAAATGCAGACAGGTATCTGGTAAGATCAATGCATGAATCCTCATTAAGGAAAATAGTCTGTTATCCAATTTTATTAATTGTTTATTAAAATAAGTTAGGAGTAATAGACTTTTTCCTTTAACACTACATAATAATTAGGTCTGGTTATCACCCCAAAGATCCCGACCCTCTCATTATATATAATGACAGCTAGGTATTCAGCCATGCATGAATGTCATTTTCTGGATCATCCACTCCAATTGGAGAACACCCACTTTTCTTCCATGTGCAAGGTATCACATGGCTTTCCTTAAGCAATTGGGGTTAGAAGGACAGTGCCCATCACTCTGCATCCTACCAATGGTTTAATCTAGACTGCAACTCTAAGGAGAACGTTAGCTCACTATTATTCTTCTTCCTTCTGGTTTTATTTGCTTCTATTTCCTATATTTCCACCACCTCTCCCATGTATTCAAGGCTTCCCATGCTTAAGATTCTTTCTACCTTTTTATACAGTCATTTTTGGCTTTTTCTCTAATTTATGCTCTTGCTGACCATAACATAAACATTTTAATTCTAGAACTAGAAGTTGGTTTCACTGGTTGCATACAGTTCATTGCATTCCGGAATTTCAATTAGAATTATTTATTCATTAATCATTTCCTTCATAAATCTTCATATTTCTGATAGAATTCACATTATAAAATTTCTATAAATGAGATATGACACCATTTTCTCTATTGTATGCACAAACTGTCTGGTGTCACAGTTCCAGTAATGTATAACTAGAAAATCACAAGTACAGAAGTAGAAAAACACTGCTAGTGTCAAGAGTTGAATACCAATGGGATCAGAAACATAAGGACACTGATGGGCAGTAGGCAACCCTCCCCTAAGCTGATAATACTTAGCCACAGAGGTTAATGGAATGCTTCTATAACAGCAACTGTCATGGAACATAGAAGCATGTGAAACTTGGATTATCAACCATGGCCTCTGTTTTAGTCAGGGTTCTCTAGAGGAACAGTAATTATAGACATGATTTATTAGACTGTATTCAGGCCAGTCCAGCTGGTCCAGCAATGGTTGTCTATCAGTGAAAGGTCCAAGAATCCAGTCATTGTTCAGTCCATAAAGCTGGATGTCACAGCTGGTCTTCAGTATACCCTGGAATTCCAAAGAAATAGGCTGTAATATCACTGAAGGAATGGAATTCTTGTGATAGCAAGATCGAGCAGCTGGAAGAGACAGAGACAGAGAACAAGAGAGAGAGAGAGAGAAAGAGAGAGAGAGATTCTTTCATCCATGTTCTTTTTTTTTTTTTAGATATTTTTTTTAATTTACATTTCAACTGCTATCCCGAAAATCCCCTCCCCCCTCCCCCTCCCTGTTCCTCTGCCCACCCACTCCCACTTCTTGGCCCTGGCTTTCCCCTATATTGGGGCATATAAAGTTTGCAGTACCAAGGGGCCTCTCCTCCCAAAGATGGCCGAATAGGCCATCTTCTGCTACATATGGAGCTAGAGACACGAGTTCTGGGGGTTCTGATTAGTTCATATTGTTGTTCCTCTTCTAGGGTTGCAGACCCCTTCAACTCCTGGGCTTCTATCTCTAGCTTCTCCAATGTGGGCCTCGTGCTCCCTCTTATGGATGACTGTGAGCATCCACTTCTGTGGGAGTCAGTTATATCAGGGTCCCTTCAGTAAACACTTGCTGTCCTATGCGATAGTGTCTGAGTTTAGTGACTGATTATGGGATGGATCCCCGGTGGGGTAGTCTCTGTATGGTCCATCCTTTCATCTTAGCTCTAAACTTTGTCTCTGTAACTCCTTTCATGGGTATTTTGTTTCCTATTCAAAGGAGGAATGAGGTATCCACACGTTGGTCTTCCTTCTTGATTTTCTTGTGTTTTGCAGATTGTATCTTGGGTATTCTAAGTTTCTGGGCTAATATCCATTTATCAGTGAGCGCATGTCCAATGACTTCTTTTGTGATTGGGTTACCTCCCTAAGGATTATGTCCTCCAGATTCATCCATTTGCCCAAGAATTTCATAAATTCATTTTTTAAATAGCAGAATAGTAATCCATTGTGTAAATGTACCACATTTTCTGTATCCATTCCTCTGTTGAGAGACATCTGGGTTCTTTCCAACTTCTGGCTATTATAAATAAGGCTGCTATGAACATAGTGGAACATGTGTCCTTTTTACCAGTTGGAACATCTTGTGGGTATATGCAGGATCTTTCAGTAGTACTATGTCCAATTTTCTGAGAAAACGCCAGACTGACTTCCAGAGTAGTTCTACAAGCTTGCAGTCCCACCAGCTTTCTCCACATCCTCGCCAGCATCTGCTGTCACCTGAATTTTTGATCTTAGCCATTCTGACTGGTGTGAGGTGGAATCTCAGTGTTGTTTTGATTTGAATTTCCCTGATGATTAAGGATGTTGAACATTTTTTTCAGGTGTTTCTCAGCCATTCGAAATTCCTCAGTTGAGAATTCTTTGTTTAGCTCTGTACCCCATTTTTAATGGGGATATTCGTTTTTCTGGAGCTTCTTTAGCTCTTTGTAGATATTGCATATTAGCCCCTATAGATTTAGGATTGGTAAAAATCCTTTCCCAATCTGTTGGTGGCCTTTTTGTCTTGCTGACTGTGTCTTTTGCCTTACAGAAGCTTTGCAATTTCATAAGGTCCCATTTGTCAATTCTTGATCTTACAGCACAGGCCATTGCTGTTTTGTTTAGGAATCTTTCCCCTGTGCCCACACCTTTGAGGGTTTTCTCCACTTTCTCCTCTATAAATTTCAGTGTCTCTGGTTTTATGTGGAGGTCTTTGATCCACTTAGACTAAAGCTTTGTAGAAGGGGATAAGAATGAGTCAATTCCCATTCTTCTACATGATAACCACCAGTTGTACCAGCATCATTTGTTGAAAATGCTGTCTTTTTTCCACTGGATGGTTTTAGCTCCTAGACAGATACCAGGTACCAAAGTTAAGCCAGGATCAGATTAACGATCTAAACAGGCCCATTTCCCCTAAAGAAATGGAAGCAGTCATCAATAGTCTCCCAACCAAAAAAACCCAGGACCAGATGGGTTTAGTGCAGAGTTCTATCAGACCTTCAAAGAAGACCTAATTCCACCTCTCCTCAAACTATTCCATAAAATAGAGACCGAAGGTACTCTACACAACTCATTCTATGAAGCCACAATTACTCTGATACCTAAACCACACAAAGATCCAACAAAGAAAGAGAACTTCAGACCAATTTCCCTCATGAATATCGATGCAAAAATACTCAATAAAATCCTCGCAAACCGCATCTAAGAACACATCAAAATGATCATCCATCCCGACCAAGTAGGCTTCATTCCAGGAATGCAGGGATGGTTTAATATACGGAAATCCATGAACATAATACACTATATAAACAAACTCAAGAACAAAAACCACATGATCATCTCGTTAGATGCTGAGAAAGCATTTGACAAAATCCAACACCCTTTCCTGATAAAAGTCTTGAAAGATCAGGAATTCAAGGCCCATATCTAAACATAATAAAAGCAATATACAGCAAACCAGTAGCCAACATGAAACTGAATGGAGAGAAGCTGGAAGCAATCACATTAAAATCAGGGACTAGACAAGGCTGCCCACTTTCTCCCTACCTATTCAATATAGTACTTGAAGTCATAGCCAGAGCAATTTGACAACAAAAGGAGATCAAGGGGATACAAATTGGAAAGGAAGAAGTTAAAATATCACTTTTTGCAGATGATATGATAGTATATATTTGGGACCCCAAAAATTCCACCAAAGAACTCCTAAGCCTGATAAACAGCTTCAGTGCAGTAGCTGGATATAAAATTAACTCAAACAAATCAATGGCCTTTCTCTACACAAAGGATAAGAGGGCTGAGAAAGAAATTAGGGAAACAACACCCTTCACAATATTCACAAATACTATAAAATACCTTGGTGTGACTCTAACTAAGGAAGTGAAAGATCTGTATGACAAGAACTTCAAATCTCTGAAGAAAGAAATTGAAGAAGATCTCAGAAGATGGAAAGATCTCCCATGCTCATGTATTGGCAGGATTAATATAGTCAAAATGGCTATCCTGCCGAAAGCAATCTACAGATTCAACACAATCCCCATCAAAATCCCAACTCAATTCTTCACTGAGATAGAAAGGGCAGTTTGCAAATTCATCTGGAATAATAAAAAACCTATGATAGCAAAAACTATTCTCAACAATAAAAGAACCTCTGGGGGAATCACCATGCCTGACATTAAGCTGTACTACAGAGCAATTGTGATTAAAAACTGCATGGTACTGGTACAGCAATAGACAGATAGATCAATGGAATAGAATGGAAGACACAGAAATTAATGAACACACCTATGGTCACTTGATCTTTGACAAGGGAGCTAAAACCATCCAGTGGAAAAAGGACAGCATCATCCATGTTCTTTAGTTTTCCAGGAGAAGGTATGGCCCAGATTAAAGGTATATCTTTGCACCAGATTCAAAGTGGGTCTTCCATTTTAAATGATTTAATTAAGAAAAAGTCCATCCCAGGTGTACCTAGCCACTTGGGTTTTAGTCAAGTCCAGTTGACAACCAAGAATATCCATTATAAAATAAAATAATTCCAGGGTCACACTCAAGACCAAATGAAACACTGGGCACATACATTGGCATCTGAATAGTCAGCTTCTCCACAGAATTACTAAATCCAAGGACCAATTGCCAAGGAACTGACCTCAATTTTGACACCTTGATGAACTTTGTAGCACATCTCTTGGGTTTAAAAAGATTACCCAGAAGTTAAGAGAACTTGCTATTCTTTCAGAGAACCTTGTTTCTGTTCCCAGCTCATACACCTTTAAACCACTTTTAACTCTATTTATTTGAGATTCAATGCCTCTTCTGGTCTCCGTGGACAGCAGGCATGCTCATCATACAACTATATACATGTAGACAAATATTCATACATATCAGATCAAATAAAAAATCTGAACTTGATAATCTCTGTCCCAACTCTAAAGGTTCCTTGATAAAGCCCAGTGCATAGGAAATAGATATAATAGTGTCTGCATTTAATGAAAATAAAACTGGAGGGAAGAAGAAGAGAAGAAAGAGTGATGATTACTACTGAAAAGAGATATGAATAATTTTAATAACAAATGAGGACTGTCATTTCCCTAAGTTTAAATATTTCTGAGCTAAGAAAGAGCAGAGTGATTGTAGCCATTACAGAAAAGATGTAGCAATATATTCATGTTGGAAACATTATTTGCCATTATTTGATTGCTTATCCTTTCAAAACTTCATTTTGAGACTTTGTGTTTAAGGCAGTGATGTCATAAGGTAGGGTTAGATTGGTCCATAGAGGGTGTGTAGCTACACCTTTATGCCTACTGCTAAACAAAAACACAGCAGTCATCCTGCCAGCCCCAGAATTGTGAGGAATATTCTTATTCTTCATATATTACCCAATACAGAGAGTTGTATTATAGGAGCACAAATTGACTAAGGACTGTACATGCATGGATTTATTCTTTTGGTAATCACACAAATACTAGAACCAGATTTAATTGTTGCAGGATATTTCATCACACTGTGAACCCTGAGATTGTGTGGTTTGCCTGCTTGTGCTTATTGTAAACAGCACTAAATAAAGACAACCATTGGTTAAGAGGCTGACAAAGCAACCACTTGATAGGGAATGAACCACAAGTGGAAACATAGAGAGTATGAGAAAGTGAGGAAGATAGAGAGACTTCTAGGAAGGAAAAGGGAGGGACATTCAGTTTGAGGCCTTTTGATGGCATGGTACTGAAAGCTTCCTTTTGGGATGCCATCTAAGGGAGAAGGTTGGCTGGGTACTTTCTCTGTCTCTTTGAGCTAGTGTTTTCACCCCAGCATCTGGGTCTCAAGTCTTCATTTGTAAAGTCAAATGATGGAGATTTTGTTAAAAACAAAAATACATAGCAAGGCAGCACCTTTGGCTTCAGAGAACAGAGTAAGCAAGTAACACTTGATAGTAGAAAGGATATGAAGCCATGTCTTATGGTCACAGATGTGGATAAAAGGCTTAGATTATCTTCTACATGTAGTAAATTTTAATGATACTTGACTTATATACAAATTATAAGTTCCCTAACTTACATAGTTTCTTTTTTAAGATGGAAGTTTTATATTGTCTCACACAATAAATTTCAAAAGTATGGGAGTTCCTTAAATAGTTATCTCAGTGCAGCAATAATGTCCTCCAAGATCCAAGAATTTCATATCTGGCTGCTTAATCATCCAAAATGTGTTGCTTTTTATTTACGTGGTAAGATAGCTACCTAAATTATACATCTGTAACTTTCAGAGATGAAATATTTTTATAAGTAGGATAATTTGGGAATAGAGTTGAAATAATGCATAGATGGCTATAATGGATAGAAGTTTGTTCTTGGTGTATGAAAGTATGGAGTTAGTAGTTTGGGGGTTTTGTGTTTCTTTGAAGATATCCTGTTGCAGGATTTACCCTGTCCAATTACATTAGTGCACAGGAGGTCTGTGATTGGAAAGGAAAAAGAGAAGTGGGTCTAAGAGTTTCAGAGAGAGGGGGAGAGCCTCTCAGAATAGGAAAAACAAGATTGCCACTTACATTTACCTAGCCACAAGTAGCTATGATTTCACAAGATTAGAAATATTCAGATAAAGCTTTTATCATTATCAATTGGCTCTGAAATTATTGTATTGACATCCTGTAAATTGCGATATTATTAATACATAAATCTGATTGTTTAATTAAGAGTCTTGATTCTCCTGGGAACCTATTCAGTAGCTGGAGTGTGGGGCCACCAGTTACAGGGGATTATAGCAGAGAGGAAACTAGTGGCTCATGGGACAAGCAAGCCAGATGCTGTGGAGGCTAGACAGGGAGAGTTGACAGGCCTGCTGGAGCCTGAAAGCTTGGTCCAACACCACAGAGAGTTGTTGAGCTGATTTTTTTCCGTTTTCTTTTTCTTTTTTCTTTTTCAATTTTTTATTAGATATTTTCTTAATTTACATTTCAAATGCTATCCCAAAAGTTCCCTCTCCCCTCTCCCTACCCAGCTCCCCTGTCCACAAACTCCCACTCCTTGGCCCTGGCATTCTCGTTCCCCTGTATATATAGTTTGCATATAAAGTTTGCAAGACCAAGGTGCCTCTCTTCCCAATGATGGCTGACTAGGCCATCTTTTGCTACATGTGCAGCTAGAGACACGAGTTCTGGGAGTTCTGGTTAGTTCATATCGTTGTTCCTCTTATAGGGTTGCAGACCCCTTCAGTTCCTGGGGTTCTATCTCTAGCTTTTCTATTGTGGGTCCTGTGTTCCATCATGTAGGAGACTGTGAGCATCCACTTCTGTATTTGTCAGGCATTGGCATAGCTTCATATGAGACAGCTATATCAGGGTCCTTTCAGCAAACTCTTGCTGTCCTATGCAATAGTGTCTGATTTGGGGGCTGATTATGGGATGGATCCCCTGGTGGGGTAGTCTCTGAATGGTCCCTCCTTTCGTCTTAGCTCTAAACTTTGTCTCTGTAACTCCTTTCATGGGTATTTTGTTTCCTATTCAAAGGAGGAATGAAGTATCCACATGCTGGTCATCCTTCTTGATTTTCTTGTGTTTGGCAAATTGCATCTTGGGTATTCTAAGTTTCTGGGCTAATATCCACTTATCAGTGAGCATATATCCAATGACTTCTTCTGTGATTGGGTTACCTCACAAAGGATGATATCCTCCAGATACATCCATTTGCCCAAGAATATCATAAATTCATTTTTTAAATAGCAGAATAGTATTCCATAGTGTAAATGTACCACATTTTCTGTATACATTCCTCTGTTGAGGGACATCTGGGTTCTCTCCAGCTTCTGGCTATTATGAATAAGGCTTCTATGAACATAGTGGAACATGTGTCCTTTTTACCAGTTGGAACATCTTCTGGATATATGTCCAGTAGAGGTATTGCTGGATCCTCTCGTAGTACTATGTCCAATTTTCTGAGAAAATGCCAGACTGATTTCCAGAGTGGTTGTACAAGCTTGCAATTCCACTAGCAATGGAGGAGTGTTCCTCTTTCTCCACATCCTCACCAGCATCTGCTGTCACCTGAATTTTTTATCTTAGCCCTTCTGACTGGTGTGAGTTGGAATCTCAATGTTGTTTTGATTTGCATTTCCCTGATGATTAAGGGTGTTGAAATTTTTTTCAGGTATTTCTCAGCCATTTGGAATTCCTTAGTTGAGAATTCTTTGTTTAGCTCTGTACCCCATTTTTTAATGGGGTCATTCATTTTTCTGGAGTCCAGGTTCTTTAGCTCTTTGTAGATGTTGAATATTAGTCCCCTATCAGATTTAGGATTGGTAAAAATCCTTTCCCAATCTGTTGGTGGCCTTTTTGTCTTGCTGACAGTGTCTTTTGCCTTACAGAAGCTTGGCAATTTCATAAGGTCCCATTTGTCAATTCTTGATCTTACAGCACAGGCCATTGCTGTTTTGTTTAGGAATCTTTCCCCTGTGCCCATATCTTCGAGGGTTTTCCCCACTTTCTCCTCTATAAATTTCAGTGTCTCTGGTTTTATGTGGAGGTCTTTGATCCACTTAGACTTAAGCTTTGTACAAGGAGAAAAGAATGGATCAATTCCCATTCTTCTGCATGATAACCGCCAGTTGTGCCAGCACCATTTATTGAAAATGCTGTCCTTTTTCCACTGGATGGTTTTAGCTACCTTGTCAAAGATCAAGTGACCATAGGTATGTGCATTCATTTCTGGGTCTTCAGTTCTATTCCATTGATCTGTCTGTCGCTGTACCAGTACCATGCAGTTTTGTTTTGTTTTTTTTTTTTTTTTATCACAATAGCTCTGTAGTACAGCTTAATGTCAGACATGGTGATTCCCCCGGAGGTTCTTTTATTGTTGAGAATAGTTTTTGCTACCCGAGGTTTTTATTATTCCAGATGAATTTGAAAATTGCCCTTTCTAACTCAGTGAAAAATTGATTTGGAATTTTGATGGGGATTGCATTGAATCTATAGATTGCTTTCGGCAGGATAGCCATTTTGACTATATTAATCCTGCCAATACATGAGCATGGGAGATCTTTCCATCTTCTGAGATCTTCTGTTTCTTTCTTCAGGGACTTGAAGTTCTTGTCATACAGATATTTCACTTCTTTAGTTAGAGTCACACCAAGGTATTTTATAGTATTTGTGACTATTGTAAAGTGTGTTGTTTTCCTAATTTCTTTCTCAGCCTTTTTATCCTTTGTGTAGATAAATGCCATTGATTTGTTTGAGTTAATTTTATATCCAGCTAATGCACTGAAGCTGTTTATCAGGTTTAGGAGTTCTCTCGTGGAATTTTTGGGGTCCCTAATATATACTATCATATCATCTGCAAACAGTGATATTTTAACTTCTACCTTTCCAATTTGTATTCCTTTGATCTCCTTTTGTTGTCTAATTGCTCTGGCTATGACTTCAAGTATTATATTGAATAGGTAGGGAGAAAGCGGGCAGCCATGTCTGGTCCCTGATTTTAGTGGGATTGCTTCGAGTTTCTCTCCATTCACTTTGATGTTGGCTACTGGTTTGCTGTATATTACTTTTATTATGTTTATGTATGGGCTTGAATTCCTGATCTTTCCAAGACTTTTATCATGAAAGGATGTTGGATTTTGTCAAATGCTTTCTGAGCATCTAAAGAGATGATTATGTGATTTTTTTCTTTGAGTTTGTTTATATAGTGGATTACGTTCATGGATTTCCATATATTAAACCATCCCTGCATTCCTGGGATGAAGCTTACTTGGTGAGGATTGATGATCGTTTTGATGTGTTCTTGGATTCGGTTTGCAAGGTTTTTATTGAGTATTTTTGCATCAATATTCATGAGGGAAATTGGTCTGAAGTTCTCTTTCTTTGTTGGATCTTTGTGTGGTTTAGGTATCAGAGTAATTATGGCTTCATAGAATGAATTGTGTAGAGTCCCTTCTGTTTCTATTTTGTGTAATAATTTGAGGAGAGTTGGAATCAGGTCTTATTTGAAGATCTGGTCCTGGGCTTTTTTTGGTTGGGAGACTATTGATGACTGTTCTATTTCTTTAGGGGAAATGGGACTGTTTAGATTGTGAATCTGATCCTGGCTTAACTTTGGTTCCTGGTATCTGTCTAGGAAGTTGTCCATTTCATCCAGGTTTTCTAGCTTTGTTGAGTATAGCCTTTTGTAGTAGGATCTGATGATGTTTTGGATTTCCTCAGGTTCAGTTGTTATGTCTCCTTTTTCATTTCTGATTTTGTTAATTAAGATACTGTCCCTGTGCCCTCTAGTGAGTCTGGCTAAGGGTTTATCTATCTTGTGATTTTCTCAAAGAACCAGCTCCTGGTTTGGTTGACTCTTTAATAGTTTTTTTTTGTTGTTGTTGTTGTTTCTACTTGGTTGATTTCAGCCCTGAGTTTGATTATTTCCTGCTGTCTACTCCTCTTGGGTGAATTTGCTTCCTTTCATTCTAGAGATTCTTGGTGTGTTGTCAGGCTACTAGTATATGCTTTCTCTAGTTTCTTTTTGGAGGCACTCAGGGCAATGAGTTTTCCTCTTAGGACTGCCTTCATTGTGTCCCATAAATTTGGGTATGTTGTGGCTTCACTTTCATTAAACTCTAGAAAGTCTTTAATTTCTTTCTTTATTTCATCCTTGACCAAAGAGTCATTGAGTAGAGTGTTGTTCAGTGTCCATGATAATATTCGCTTTCTGTTATTTATGTTGTTATTGAAGATCAGCATTTGTCCATGGTGGTCAGATAGGATGCATGGGATAATTTCAATACTTTTGTATCCGTGGAGGCCTGTTTTGTGACCAATTACATGGTCAATTTTGGAAGAGGTACTATGTGGTGCTGAGAAGAAGGTATATCCTTTTGTTTTAGGATAAAATGTTCTGTAGATATCTGTTAAATCCATTTGTTTCATGACTTCTGTTAGTGTCCATGTGTCTCTGTTTAGTTTCTGTTTCCAGGATCTGTCCATTGTTGAGAGTGGGCAGTTGAAGTCTCCCAATATTATTGTGTGAGGTACAATGTGTGCTTTGTGTTTTACTACAGTTTCTTTAATGAATGTGGCTGCCCTTGTATTTGGAGCATAGATATTCAGAATTGAGAGTTCATCTTGGTTGATTTTACTTTTGATAAGTATGAAGCGCCCCTCCTGTTGTTTTTTTTTTGTTTTTTTTTTTTTTTTTTTTTTTTTTTTTTTTTTTTTTTTTTTTTTTTTTTTTGTATAACTTTGGGTTGCAGGTCAATTTTATTCGATATTAGAATGGCTACTCCAGCTTTTTTCTTCCGACCATTTGCTTGGAAAATTGTTTCCAGTCTTTCACCCTAAAGTAGTGTCTCTCTCTTTCCCTAAGGTGCGTTTCCTGTAAGCAGCAAAACGTTGGGTCCTGTTTGTATAGCCAATCTATTTGCGTATGTCTTTTTATTGGGGAATTGAGTCCATTGATATTAAGAGAAATTAAAGAAAAGTAGTTGTTGCTTCCTGTTATTTTTATTGTTAAAGTTGGGATTCTGTTCTTGGTGCTGTCTTCTTTTAGAATTTTTGAAGGATTACTTTTTAGTTTTTTCTAGGGTGTAGTTTCCATCCTTGTATGGGTGGTTTCCCTTTATTATCCTTTGAAGGGCTGGATTTGTGGAAAGATATTGTGTGAATTTGGTTTTATCATGGAATACTTTGATTTCTCCATCTATGTTAATTGAGAGTTTTGCTGGATAGAGTAACCTGGGTTGTCATTTGTGTTCTTTGGGGTCTGTATAACATCTGTCCAGGATCTTCTGGCTTTCATAGTCTCAGGTGAGAAGTCTGATGTAATTCTGATAGGCCTGCCTTTATATGTTACTTGACCTTTGTCCCTTATTGCTTTTAATATTCTATCTTTATTTAGTGCATTTGTTGTTCTGATTATTATGTGTCGGGAGGAATTTCTTTTCTGGTCCAGTCTATTTGGAGTTCTGTAGGCTTCTTGTATGTTCATGGGCATCTCTTTCTTTAGGTTTGGGAAGTTTTCTTCTATTATTTTGTTGAAGATATTTGCTGGCCCTTTAAGTTGAAAATCTTCTTTTTCATCTACTCCTATTATCCATAGGTTTGATCTCATTCTGTCCTGGATTTCCTGGATGTTTTGAGTTAGGTTCTTTTTGCATTTTCTTTGATTGTTGTGCCCATGTTCTCTATGGAATCTTCTGCATCTGAGAATCTCTCTTCCATCTCTTATTCTGTTGCTGATGCTCACATCTATCGTTCCTGATTTCTTTCCTAGTGTTTCTATCTTCAAAGTTGTCTCACTTTGGGTTTTCTTTATTGTTTCTATTTCACTTTTTAGGTCCTGGATGGCTTTGTTCAAATCCATTAACTGTTTTGTTGTGTTTTCCTGTAGTTCTTTAAGGGAATTTTGTGTTTCCTCTTTAAGGAATTTACCTCTTTAGCAGTGTTCTCCTGCATTTCTTTAAGTGAGTTATTAATGTCCTTCTTAATGTCCTCTACCAGCACCATGAGATATGATTTTAAATCTGAGTCTTGCTTTTCAGGTGTTTTGGGGTATCCAGGAATGGCTGAGTTGGGAGTGCTGGGTTCTGATGAAGGTGGGTGGTCTTGGTTTCTGTTATTAAGATTCTTATGTTTGCCTTTCCCCATCTGGTAATCTCTGGAGTTGGTTTTTATAGTTGTCTCTGATTGGAGCTTATTCCTCCTGTGATTCTGTTGGCCTCTGTCAGCAGTCCTGGGAGCCCAGCTCTCTCCTGAGTCTCAGTGGTCAGAGTAGTCTCTGCAGGCAAGCTCTACTCTTGCAGGGAAGGTGCATGGAGTTTTGGTGTTCAGACCTGCCTCTTGAGTAAACTTGAAGGCCCTATATAGGGCCTGTCCTAGAAGATGTGTTGCCTCTGTCATCTGAAAATTCACCTGCACAGACTGGTCTCTGTGGGACCCTTGCAGTCCGATAGCTGATCTGAGCAGACTGTTGTTCTCTGAGGGACCCTGGACCCAGGTTCGCTCACTCCTGAGCTCCAGCAGGCAAAGCCCTTCTGGGCGGACACCTCTTCTCAGGCTGGAAAGGTGCCCAGATATCTAGGGCCCCAAAATGGGCCTATCCCAGAAGCTCTGTTGATTCTGAGGTCTGCTCAGTCACTGCAGTCTGTGAGCTGTCCTGCGCAGACTGGTCTCTGAGTGACCTGGGACCTTAGATGGCTCTCTCACAAATTCCAGCAGGGAGAGCCCTCCCAGTTGGAGGCCTCTCCTCAGGCGGGGAGGGTGCCTGGATGTCTAGAGCCCAAAGCTGTGTCTGTCTCAGAAGCTGTGTTGCTCAGCAGTTTGCTCACTCACCCTTTTGCAGTCCACAAGCTGACCTGAGCAGACTGGTCTCTGAGGGACCCAGGACCCAGGTTCACTCCCTCCCAAGCTCCGACAGGCCGAGCTCTTTTTTTAATATTTCCCGCAACACTATACAATTCTTTTCAACCTTCTGCCCCACCCTCCATGAGATAAATAGCCCCTATCCAAAAAGTTGACTATTACTGTTGGCCTTCCTGACATTTTATTTTCATCCCAATCAGCAAAGTGTAATATGAAAGGAAGAAAATGGGTATCATTTTTTATCATCATGGGGACTTCTCAGAAGTACTCTTAAAAATTCTCTATGAATCTGATTGGGTTAAACTTAATGACAGTGGAGCATACAGAGTGAGATAATCCGTGAAATGTGATCTTTGCACATTATTGTATCTAGGTAAATCCCATCTAGTGACAAAGAAGAGAAAGAAAATGGATATCAGGGAAAATATGAAATTCTTGGCTCTAGAAAACATTGCTTTCTTTTGTCTTAGTGGACACTACAGCAGCTCCATGAAAAATATCTTAGTTGGGTAGAATCTGCATTTTGGAGGAAATATTTGGACCAGAGAACATTGGTTTCAAGTTCTGGGTTTACAACTTAAATAAGATTCCTTACCTCTCTGACATTCAATTCTTTCATATGTCTAAAGAGTATGCATCTTTAAATGTAAGTCTACAAAGCTTTTGAGTAATTAAACCTTGAACTTTCACAGGTGGTCAAAGTTTTTGATATGCATGCACAGAAGTACCATAATAGAATCCATATTATACAACTGATACACACTAATAAAGTGACTTTGTATCTATATTCTAGTCCTGGGGTCATCATAATGACTAATATCATCCATCTGTTGACTTCTTACCAGAGACTACAAATACCTTTTGAGTTACAAGTCACTGCTGTGACATATATATGAGCATCAGATTAGACCTGTGGACTGTGGAAGACATAAATCATATATTTTGCAGCAAATATAGGCTTTATCTATTTCTCCCTCAAGGATGTTAGAATAATTTAAAATTGTCTTAAGTTGAAAACTTAGCTACAAATTGTAATCATTCCCAACATATGGTATAGAGTACAGCGGATGCTACTGTTCCAGAAACCAAGATGGAAAGCTAAAGAAACTAAAAATATTTTATTTAAACAACCTTTCTCAGTGCATCTGCTTCTGTGTTAGAGCAGCTGCTACAATCCCTCAAAGGGGGTTTCTTACATGGGGCTATATTTATGTTCCCATGACTTAATTTGTATAACTCAAAGTTAATTGTCTTGATGATGTTTTTATGCTTCTGCCACTAGAAGAAAGAGGGATGCAAGGAAAAAAAATAAAGGGCTGAGGAGAGACTTATGGAAAGTTATGTACATTGAATTCAAAGAGTAAGGACGATGAGACTAAGCAATCACTAGAAACATAAAGAGGACTAGGTAGGAAAGGAGAAATGAAGGGGAAATTTCTGATGATGTACAGAAATAATATAATTGACTTAATGATCTATAATTCAAACATTTCAATAATGTTATAGAATGGAGTCATTAATGATAGCAGATAGTCAAATAGACAAAAGTATTAACTTCATACATTTAATAAGACATGTATTTTCAATATGAAATTATAGTGAAACAGAGTATATATATATACACAGCCGTGCAAGAAATGACCATAGGAAGCAAGGAATATTAGAAGAGTGATATCAAAATGATGTAAACTTTATAAAGAATTTTACCAAAGATGAATATTGCTACAAAATACAAGGAATGCTGCTTGGATAGTCCATAGGAATAGATGTCAAGTGTATCTGGATGATACCATACACATACATATTTATGTATGTAATAACAGAGCTTCCCAATACATAAGGTAAAAACTGAAGAGATTTAAATGAGACATAGGCGAATCCAAATTACCATGGGATAGTCTAGTAAACTCCTCCCAGAAACTGATATAATAGGGCAATTAAGTCAGGACTTCAAAGCATGGTCATACCCCCTAACAAGACTGAATTATTTCCCTCAGACCCAGATCTCAAAAACACAAATCAAATGGAAATAATTTAACTGATAATTCCAAGAGCATTAAAGAATATAATTAAAGTACATGTGAAAAAAATTAATTGAAAAATAAATGATAAAATTTTTAGTTTCCTTGTTAGGCATTTTTGTATTCTGGAGAGTATTCTCTATGTGAATTATATATTTTATAATATTAATTAAAAATAAAATTAAAAACCCTATGCTAGACATACCAGTATTTCAGAAAGTATTCTCCACTTGAATAAGATTGCCATGGTAAGGAAATAATTCTTTGTTTTATGAATAAGAAAAAATTAAAACTTGAACAAAAAAATAGAGAGTGAGAGAAAGAAAAAATAAAGGAGTAGGAGTTGGTTGATTGAGTGGGAGGGGAGATGGGAAGGATCTGGGAAGATTTGAGTGATGGGAAGCTATCATTAGAATATAGTGCATAAAATATTTTCAATATAAAAACAAAAATAGTCTTTCTAAAAATTTTCAAATGACCTTGGAATATTCAAATAAAAAAAATAAGTGGGGATTTGACTCTGCCAGTTCTTTCTAGTCATATTTGTGGCCTTAGCTTACAGTCATACAAATAGGACATGAGATTTACATACAACAAGAGATGATGCATTTTGTATTAGGTCCTTTTAGTATGAATGTTTTTTGTTTTTGTTTTTGTTTTGTTTGGTTTTTTTTGGTTTTTTTTTTTTTTTCGAGACAGGGTTTCTCTGTATAGCCCTGGCTGTCCTGGAACTCACTTTGTAGACCAGGCTGGCCTCGAACTCAGAAATCCGCCTGCCTCTGCCTCCCAAGTAAGTGCTGGGATTAAAGGCATGCGCCACCACGCCCGGCTTAGTATGAATGTTTTAGCATTAAAAGATTAGGATGGACCACATGTCTTCCAACAATGCCCTGTGCAACCCCACGATTTTACGTTTACCTCTCTGCAACTCTGTCTTTGTCTTCTCAATTTTCAGGTCCCCTTTACTTCTGACATTCACAGACAGAGAGATAAAGGTGATGTTCTGTGACAAGTGTGGGTAACATGGCAGTATGAGGTTCCACTCAAGAAAAACCTTCACAAATAAAACCAGAAGTACAGGGAGATACATGTAGGAGTCTATTTTCTGAACACCCTTCTTATTTCTATGCCTTTCATGTGTACAGAAGTGAAATGAACTGCTGGCATTAAAAAGACAGAATTTCCATAACTCTGTCTTTCTATTGGTTTTAGCTTTCTGAAATGGTTCCCATCTATTGACAATAAAAGTTTCATTAGAGAGGGGCAAGGACCATACTTATCTGTGAAGACAAGAATAAATAGACTGTAGTTAGGAATTGTGCTGAAATGGTAAAGTGACAGTTGCATGTTTTCCTACAACAAAGTAAAGGAGGTTAGATTCAGAGATCCCTTTATCCCTTCCCCTTTCCTCATTTCTCTTTCATTTAGTGTCGGGGGAAAGGGGATCGAGGTATGAAAAGAAAAAGGAGGGATATAGGGATGAAAGAACAAAAGAGAAAAAGTATATGTTGTATCTATTTTTATACTAAATAGCATCAACAAGTCTCAAGTATGTTATATTTGTATGGATTTTTGTATGAGTAGAAATTAAGGTTCTTGTTACTACATACTATTTCAACTCTTATTTAAAGTATTACACATATGCAATGCATTTAACAATTTAATGTGAAGTTCTAGTCCTTGAATGCAACTATTACAAGCAGTTTAGGATAATCAAGAAATGCAATTTAGTAGTCACCTATAATAACCAAACAAATAGCCTTTTAAAGTAATAGTTTAATTACAGAAATAAGCATTATTTAGCCTCCTGTATATGCTTTAAGTGTTAAGCAGATAGTAAGTAGCTAGAAAAAAGAAATTTTTTTTCTATTTAGAAATACTTTACATCAATAAATGATCTTCAAACACTTTAGAGATCTACAGAATATGGCATTTAAGATTATAATAAAAATGACTTTCCTGACAGAGTTTTATCTGCTTATTGCAGCACCCCCATTCTCCCCTGAAGGAGATGATAGACACTGAAGAACCTCCACGTGGAGCTTGCTTCTACTGTGCCAAGGCTAGTCACTGTGCTGTTTTGAAAAAAACAAAATCCTGAACTTTTGACTTACCAATGAGGACTCAGGAGCCAGATACTAGGGTGAAATCTAAAGACAGAGAAAGAACCAGCTGATCTTCCTACTCCACCAATGTCCCAGAAGGAAATAACCCCTTCTTCTCTAAACTGTCTTAAATATTTCCTTTCTCTTTTCTGGATTTTCTGATATTCATTCCCTGTCAACTGGTAGCTTGCTCTGCCTCTTGACCTATTGTTGACTTTACTTAGCTCTTATTTACAAAAAGCTTTTGAGTTAATGCTATGTGCAAACTCAAAACTTTGGACTTACCAAGATAGGATAGACAGCACACCACAACAAGAAACAGATTTTTCCAGATCACAATCTTGGGGTTCACAGTGTGATAAAGTATCCTGCAACACCATAGGGCAAAAAACAAACAACCCCCCCCAAAAAAAAACAAAAGAAAAAAAAAACTCAGTTTTTCACAATCGCTGACAGCATGCTGTCTAAACAGTGGACAAACAGGACATTGGAAATCAACTGCCATACTTTGATGAGAAAATATAGTCTAGTTCATCATACTTATTCTCTGGCAGATATTCTGGGCCTGATGGCTGGAGATATATGCACCAACAGCATCTCTGTCATTTGTATAGTTTAGAAAGCTACTTGCTCAGCATATCCTGTTCACTTGGGTAATATTTATTCTTCTTAGGTATCTGATGGGGTTGAAGACTAGATAGATGTAGTCTTACATTTTTGTTTTTAAAGATTTAGCATATATAAACTTAAGTTGATTAGGATCTAAGAGAAAGTTTTATGGTCTAAAATAATATTTTTAGTTTGGTAATACATAATAAAAGAGAGGATATAAAAACTTAAATAGTGATAGAAAGTGATTTAGGTACAGAACTTTGGACTCACCAAGATAGGATAGATAGTGAAGTACATTCTCCAAGGTTGCCAAATGCAAATGGACTACATTGTGAATGTAGATCTTACCTAACAGTTTTCATAATTGTTCTTATAATTTATTGATGTTATAGAAAAAGGCACTTGTTAGACTGAAAAAAGGGGGAGATATTGGGGCACGTTGTTTAAAGATTGTCTTTGTATTACTCAGCTGTTAATTCCTGACTAGCAGAGAGCTTAGTACTGGATAGATTTTGGTATTTTTATTCTTATGGCACCACATGCCTCTGTATTTTGGGTGTTTCATACACCTTCCTCACTTGCTGATTGGCTTAATAAATATCTGATGGCCAATAACTATGCAGGAAAGGGAAAGCAGGACTAATGGGCTGAGAAGGAGTCTCTGGGAGAAGAAGAAGAGGTGGGAGGATTTGACAACAAAACATAGGGGTGGTTGGCCATATTGAGATTGAGAGAGAGGTAACAGGCCATGTGGCAGGATGTGGACTAGAATAATCAGGTTAATGAAGTTATACGAACTAGCTGGGAGGTAGCCTAGCTAAGGCCTAAGGTATAATAAAATTTAAAAGTCTCCGTGTCATTATTCATCTTCTTGTAGGTCCAACAGGACCCCTCTATACAATGACTTTATTAGCTCTGAGTTTTTGCTTAGCTTTCTAGTATCAGGCATAATTTCACTCTTCTTCATCAAGTCTTAAGTCTAATTAGAGAACTTTTGGTTGCTCCCAAGGTGTGCATGCCACTTTAATCAGATTTATTGAAAAGCAGCTGAATTCTAGAAACTATCAAAAATGTGATCCATATAAAAAATTAAATGTCCTCTAAACAAAAATAACTATTTTATTTTTGTAAGGTAAGTTAGAAGAATGAAAAGGATTGCCTAAACCATAAAATTAACACAGGTCTTATAAAACAATTACTCTCAGGAATGCTATTAATAACAATAAGTCATTTACCTCTTGCTATTCTTTTATGTAATACTGTGTAATTTTTAAACTGAATTTTAAGGATATGGTATCTGTGATAAGTGAGCACTCTCTGTGTTTCTATAGGTCCCAGCTGTAGATTTGTAACTTTGTTAATGCATTAGAACTTTGAGAAAACACATATATAACACTCATCCAATATAAATTTACATTTCAGTGCTATTGTACAAGTACTTCACAAACTCTTTGCATTTACTATTTCAAAGATGAAAAGCTTTATAACCCAAACTCAGGTGATAGAAATTAGCTAATATAGAAAGAAAGAATATGGTGATTGACTACAAATTTCTATCAATTTCAAGGAAGATATTAATGATAATAATATACTTTTTGGTGTATGAATTAGAAAGACAGAGTCCAATTAGAGAGCTCTTAGTGTGTGGTTTGAATATGCTTGGCTGTTAGGAGCATTGTTAGGAGGTGTGACCTTGCTGTAGGAAATGTGTCACTATGGGGGTGGGGTTTGAAGGTCTTCTCCCATGCTCAGGCTCCACTTAGTTCAGAAGACAGTTTCTTTCTAACTGCCTGGAAGACAATCTTCTCCTGGATGCCTTTTGATCAAGATGTAGAACTCTTGGCTCCTTCTCCAGCACTGTGTCTGCCTGGACACTGCCATGCTTTCTACCCTGAGGATAATGGACTCAACCTCTGAAACTATAAGTCAGGTCCAATTAAATCTTATCCTTTATGAAAGTTGCCTTGCTCATGGTTTCTCTTCACAGCAATGAAACCCTAACTAAGACACCTGGATACCACCAAGGTACCTGTGCCACTACTGCACCATTAGGGTTACTGTAAAATGCTGATCAGTGGTGTAGTTCCTGGAGTCATAGGAGGGTAGAACTGTTGGTTGCTTCTCTCCTTTGGAAGCTGCATTATGCCTTCAGGCACCATGAAAACTATTTCTCAAGTACGTGGCTTTTAAACACCAATTAGCTACCCTAGTTCCAAATAGTCAGGACTAAAAGCATGCCTATAACTAACATTATACAGCCTGAGTAGATTGTACTGTGCTTATATATTTAGGAACACATACACACACCAACAACAGTAAATTAAAAAGGACATAAATTTGAAAAAGAGCAAGGAGGGATATATGGAAGAGTTTGGATGGAGGAATGAGAAAGGTTAAAAATTGTAATTATATTATATATTTAAAATAGGAATATTTTTTCCCAATCTGAAGGTTGCCATTTTATCCTATTGAAAGTGTCCTTTTCTCTTTACCAATCCTAAATCGGATAGGGGACTGATATCCAATATATATAAAGAACTCAAGAAGGTGGACATCAGAGAATCAAATATCCCCATTAAAAAGTGGGGCACAGAGTTAAACAAAGAACTCTCAACTGAGGAATACCGAATGGCTGAGAAGCACCTGAAAAAATGTTCAACATCCTTAATCATCAGGGAAATGCANTGTCCTCTAAACAAAAATAACTATTTTATTTTTGTAAGGTAAGTTAGAAGAATGAAAAGGATTGCCTAAACCATAAAATTAACACAGGTCTTATAAAACAATTACTCTCAGGAATGCTATTAATAACAATAAGTCATTTACCTCTTGCTATTCTTTTATGTAATACTGTGTAATTTTTAAACTGAATTTTAAGGATATGCTATCTGTGATAAGTGAGCACTCTCTGTGTTTCTATAGGTCCCAGCTGTAGATTTGTAACTTTGTTAATGCATTAGAACTTTGAGAAAACACATATATAACACTCAGCCAATATAAATTTACATTTCAGTGCTATTGTACAAGTACTTCACAAACTCTTTGCATTTACTATTTCAAAGATGAAAAGCTTTATAACCCAAACTCAGGTGATAGAAATTAGCTAATATAGAAAGAAAGAATATGGTGATTGACTACAAATTTCTATCAATTTCAAGGAAGATATTAATGATAATAATATACTTTTTGGTGTATGAATTAGAAAGACAGAGTCCAATTAGAGAGCTCTTAGTGTGTGGTTTAAATATGCTTGGCTGTTAGGAGCATTGTTAGGAGGTGTGACCTTGCTGGAGGAAATGTGTCACTATGGGGGTGGGGTTTGAAGGTCTTCTCCCATGCTCAGGCTCCACTTAGTTCAGAAGACAGTTTCTTTCTAACTGCCTGGAAGACAATCTTCTCCTGGATGCCTTTTGATCAAGATGTAGAACTCTTGGCTCCTTCTCCAGCACTGTGTCTGCCTGGACACTGCCATGCTTTCTACCCTGAGAATAATGGACTCAACCTCTGAAACTATAAGTCAGCTCCAATTAAATCTTATCCTTTATGAAAGTTGCCTTGCTCATGGTTTCTCTTCACAGCAATGAAACCCTAACTAAGACACCTGGATACCACCAAGGTACCTGTGCCACTACTGCACCATTAGGGTTACTGTAAAATGCTGGTCAGTGGTATAGTTCCTGGAGTCATAGGAGGGTAGAACTGTTGGTTGCTTCTCTCCTTTGGAAGTTGCATTATGCCTTCAGGCACCATGAAAACTATTTCTCAAGTACGCGGCTTTTAAACACCAATTAGCTACCCTAGTTCCAAATAGTCAGGACTAAAAGCATGCCTATAACTAACATTATACAGCCTGAGTAGATTGTACTGTGCTTATATATTTAGGAACACATACACACACCAACAACAGTAAATTAAAAAGGACATAAATTTGAAAAGAGCAAGGAGGGATATATGGAAGAGTTTGGATGGAGGAATGAGAAAGGTTAAAAATTGTAATTATATTATATATTTAAAATAGGAATATTTTTTTCCCAATCTGAAGGTTGCCATTTTATCCTATTGAAAGTGTCCTTTTCCTGACAGAAGCTTTTCAGTTTCATGAGGCTCCATTTGTCAATTATTGATCTTAGAGACTGAGCCATTGGTACTCTGTTCAAAAAAATTTTTCCCATGCCAATGCATTTGAAGCTATTTCCCACTTTGTCTTCTATTAGATTTGGATTTATGTGGAGGTCTTTTGATACTTATGAAGGCTCATTCCCTGCTGGCTCTGTTCTAGGGGCAGTAAGCCATGTCATACAGTCCCTTACAGGGCCAAGCCATACTCAGTTCCAATGTACTCCCTTAGCCTCAACCTCATGTAGACAATAGGTAGTTGGTATAGGCTATAAGGAATAAAAGACTCTTGCATAGCAGAAACTCAGTATAAGGCAGCTTGCTGTCCCTGAGCAAGATGATAAGAACCACAAGAAAGTATAATCTAGACTATGTATACTGACAGTTTAAATTATCATTTCTCCACAAATAGCTTTGCAATAATGTTTCTTAAAATTATATATATATATATATATATATATATATATATATATATATATAATTATATATAAAATTTCATTTCATTTTTAATATTTCTGCATTTTTGATCATTTTACCATGCCCAGATGTTTGCTTTATAATAAACGAACTGATATTTTGATATATGATTATACTCTTCTTCATTGGTTTTGCATCAGAGCTTTTTTCTGTCTCTATGGGCTAGCTGCCATCTTGGGGCAGCCCTCTGAGCATCAATTACTTTGCTCCTGAAGGACATCTTTCCTAGAATTAAGACTTAAGCTACCTAAGTGAAAGGCATGGCACAGAGAAGGTGGTTAAAAAAATCTTAGTTCCCATTTTAGAAATTTTATACCAGTGAATGCAAAAGACAAGAGAGACTAAAATGCTCAAATGTAAAATAGAAGTGGTGAAAATAATAATTATTTAGTACTTAGAGTTGGTTTCTTTCAATCCAAAAATTGGAAGTATGGATTTCATACTCTGTATGAGAAAGCTTGACTTAAGAGTTTTAAGATACATTGTACCTCATTGAGTTCTAATGCTTTAGAAGTGGGTGTAGGCTTCAGACCCCAGTGAAACTAAATTATTTAGTTTGGAACTGAAAACATTTTAAGAGAGATTCATCCTGACTGCAACTTTGTTTCTAGTACAGCCTACAAGATTTTATCAACCATCTTTCAGTGGTTGTATTTAGGATGACTTGACAATTTCATACCTATATTTAATGTGTACTGATTATGTTCACACTCTATGTTCTCTAACCTATTTTCTCTATGTCAACCTCTTCCTCATCCTTCCTACAAATCTCTTAGTCATATTGATATCTTTTTGAGTTTAGTTAGGAATATCTATGCACTTCGAATTAAGTTTGGAGCCTCATGAACTCTACAATGTGACACACCTGAAGACATCGACTCACTCTCTCCTATCAGGAATCACTAGGTCAGCAGGGAGTTATAGATTTACATTCGCCCCTCCCCCATTCATGAGTGTTGATTAGGGCAAGTTCTGTGAGTTCAAGATTACAGTGGCTCTGTTATTCTGAGAAGATCCATTCATAGCCTTTCTTCCTATCTTCCTTTTCTTGTATTCTTTCTATTCTCTCTCATTGTTCATAGTGATGCTCAGGGCATCTTTAAGCCATAGACAGGGAAGTATAAATGTATTGTTTAGGGTTAAGCAGTCAATGATCACTTTTTTTTTAGCACCTTAAACAGCAATGATATCTTCTCTATTCACTGCATCTTTAATCAGAAAGCCTTAAGTTAGGCTGAAAATACCATACAGATATTTAGAAGGCAATTTGATGTTGTTTTAATTTACCTATACAATGATAATACATTCCCTCTCAGAGCCTATTGCTTTGCTACTCATGGACTTTTTAAATGGTATTTGCCAGATCAAGCAACTATTTCCTTCTGTGGACTAGGGCTACAATCTAACCATGGAGTAGTTGGTTACCACTACAACACATATGCCACTATTGTCCAAGTAGGCACATCCTACCTGGCAGATTGGTATTATAGATCGATGGATTAACATCTAGATAAAACCATTGGTGCCTCTTCTCTAGCACTCTACAGAGCAACTCCTACCACTCTGAAAACTATCCATCAGGGAGAAAGTTTCCAGCTCAAGTCCAGCTTGATTTCTCTTTATTTTATAGATAAACTATAGGTAGTATTCAGCAATAGGGTCTAGTCATCTAGTTCTGGTGGACAAGCAAGCACACAAGTTATTCTTGATTTCAATTTAGCAGGATTTAGAAGTCACCATAGAAATCAATCTCTGTGTATACCTGTGCAGGATTATCTAGAATAGGTTAATGGAAGTGGGAGGAAAAACTAACCCATGTGCAAGAGTAGTAGTAGACTTAAATTAAAAGGCAAAGGGGCCTGAGCATCATTATTTACTCATCCTCACTGTGGATGTCATTTCTCTTGCTCCTGCGTGCATTCTTTCCACTCCATGATGAATTATTTGTATGCCCTGGATTACAATTTAAAGTTAGCTCTTTCCTCTTTAAGCTGCTTTCATCATGTATTTTTCTGCAATGGTGATAGAAGTAACTAATTCAGCTGGGGTTATCTGTTATCACTGTAGTAGGTTTCCAGATCCCTTAGGCTTGAGGCTAATGTTGGTATCAACAGGAGACTAGAAAAGATGAGAAAAGGTAAAACTCAACAAAGACAAAATGTAAACATCACCCTAACATCAAGTCCATAGGTATTAAGTCTGCCTTCAGCTATGACTGAAAATGTGTACAGGAAAATGTGTACAGAGAAAAACACTTCCAAGAGGCTTTATAAAAGGAGTGACTAGACTAAGCAGTCACTTATCCATTGCATTTCTTTAATTTATGAGATTTTGCATGCCTTGTGTCAGGTCAGTATGAATGAAACACATGAGGCGTCTACATTGAACTTGGTACCATAAGAAGGAATGTCTTCAACAGGACACTCTGTCCCTTTAAATGACTGATGCTAAAGTCAAGGGAAGGGCGATGCATTAATGAATGGAGAGTGTCTTCCACTCTCTAACACAAAAATCTTTCAACTCTAAATTTGCGTAATAACATCAATAGACATATTTATATTTCTTAAACCTCAGACATCTCCCTTGGATGGATGGATCCGTATTGTGCTACTGTTGATATGAGGTAAGAGAATTGCTTTTCATCTTGTGAAGTAGTGCTGATATTTTTTCCTTTGGCCAGATTTCTAGTTCCTAGGAAACAGCTCTCTCTTTCCTGGAATTAACTGTTCTATCTGTTGCTTCTATCTCAAAGCAGCCTCCTGGTTAGAAAGCCTCAATACCGATTTAAATTTGAATAATGAAAAATCAAAACAGGATGCTGGGGCCTATGATCTATGCCTCTGAATTTGCCTACACTGCGGCTCCCCATTATAGATGGATTTCCTGGGTTTCTAGTTTTGACATTTTCCTGTGCTTAAAATTGCCACTAGAACTGCAGGTGGGGCTGGCTCAGTAGATAAAACACTTATCACCGAAGTATGAGGATTGGGATTCAGATCTCTAGGACCCATTTAAATTTCAGGTAGACAAACCTAGAGACTGCCTATAATAACACCCCTTGGGAGGTGGAGACAGGGCACCTCTGGAATGAGCTAGGCTAGCTGGAATTGGTGAGTTCAAAGTTCAGAAAGTGACTCTGCCTCATCAGATAAATTTGAGAACAATTAAGAAAGACTGTTCACATGCACACATGTCCATGTCCTCTATACATGCATTTGTCTTTCCACATATATGAACTCATATATATCCATGTATATATGTGCATACCACATACATATACACATGTAGAAATTATCTTACCAAGGCATCAACCTTAGATGAAAAGCAATTTAGTGACTACTGAGAGTAGCAGAATTAGTCTTTCCCAGGGCTGAGGACCCTAATTAGCTAACTGATACCAACTAGTCAGCAGTGAAATTACATACAAGCAATAATAAATGTATTTAGCATATTCTATTATTATATTTGTTCATATTGATAATGTATGCAGCATTAAATATGGAAAAAGAAGTCATGAATTTGAGAGGAAGTCGGGACATGGCATTGCTTAGAAGGATGAGATGGGTGTTAGGAGAAATTATGCAATATTTTAATTAAAATCTAAAACTAATTATGAAGCAAAATAATGTGTCAGTATCTCTGATACAAGAAAGTCAATGTCAATGAATAAGCTAGAGTAAGGAAAAGTTTATATGAAAATGGCCATTTAATTTAGTGTGGATGTTTATACATTCGTCAAATATTTGCAGGTCCACTACAGTCAGGAATTGTATTAAGTTAGGAAAACAATAGGCCTTCACCCTTTGCTTTCTTAGGACTTTCCACCAAACACATAAAAAGTATTGGAAATTATTCTCTTTTAGTTTGGAGCCCTGGGCATTAAGAATGGCTACCTTCTTCTAGTACGTTATTGGACTGGCCGCTTGGTTGATGTGTGGTAAAGCCAAGCATGGGGTCTGGGTATAACCACAACCATCAAGGCTGAATCATCACCCCTCTGCAGACATAATCAAAAGTGGCCCATATGAATTTTGTCAGTATATCCTTTAGTTATTTGGTACCTAGTACATGTTAGTCACTGTGTATTATTTCTAGTATTTATAAGCCTCTTGTATTTATAAACTAGAAATACTTGTTACAAATCAATAAAAAGATACTGAGTGTTTAAAATAACACTCTGAAAAAACAAACAAACAAACAAACAAACAGAAAATGAGAACACAGCCTGAATCCAAATCTAGTCAGATCTTTTCACTATGCTGTCTCCATACCTCACACTGTGATTTCATGACTAAATCTCTTTAAGAAGCAACAGGACATTTCCCATGCATGCTACGCCACAACTAGTCAGCAAATATAGAGCCTAGACTTTTTTGTTCTATTAGTAGAAATTGTATGTGTCTTTATTATGTCTTAGAGTCATATTTTTATCTCTATAATTCGAGGCTTTACATAACCACCCTAAAAACAATGCAAGCCAAGCACTCAAATGAATCCTTGAATATGAGAACACAGCCCACTTCTAAGAAGCAAAACAACTTCTTTGATGATTCCTTAAAGCAAAAGAAAACCTTCTTGCTGGAGTCTTGGGCCTTAAACATGACTGCTCCTCCTCATAGTTTCCTGGAGGCGTTTTCACCATCTCGGAGATTAGGATAAACGTATGATAAGATTATGATATTGTGTCCTGGGCTGTGTTTGCTCATTGCTTTGTTATAAAAGATGAATATTTGTTTATTACAGTTGGTGCAGCTCCCACAGTGACTAAAAGATGACCTTTAGAGAAGAAACATAATCTTTTCTAGAAGAAAGAAAGTGTCTACAAATTACTATTAACAAGCTGCAGCTGTAGCTAAGGGAAAGCAGAGGAAAACGATAAAGTAGAAAAATTCATGCACTTAGTGAAATTCAGGTTATTTCCCTTAAACTTTATATTGATTCTGTGTGATTTTCACATCGTCCACCCCAATTCCAGACCTCTCCCTGTCCTTTTGTACTCACCCTCTGCCCTTGCAACCTCTCCCCACAAAATAAAAAAAAAAGGATAGTTAAAAAACAATCTTGTCGTAGAAGCTGTGGTATGTCACAATATGCCGTACAATATACCCTCTTGTTCTTCTGCTATACTGTCAATACTGGATCCTCATGAAAACTCTTCGCAGATATCCTGCTGTTGTCCTGTGTTATAGAGATCCTGTAACTTTGGATCAGCAGGATCTGTGACTCTCTCACATGCTCCAGAAGATTATAGATGAGGTAGATGTTGGGATGGACCAACTAATAGCCCTGGATCTGGGTCTGGGAAGTAGCTGAATTGGTCGGCCTGCCAACTTTCCTGAGCCCACATCACCAGGGAGGACTCACTAGGACTGCTCCAGTTAGCTTACCCAATGTTGAAGTCACCAAGAGGCTGGATCAGCTCTCCTTTTCTCCTTGTCCTTGGGGCTGGCTCACTCATGTCCTTGCTAACAGGACCAGCTCTACTGAGCTGCCCAGGAGAGGTGCAGGTATGGGACCTGTTCTCCTGCCTGCTGGAGGGAAAGGAGGGGAAGCTCTCCTTTTTGCCCAAGCCACCCCACAAGCAGAAGGGATCAGCTCATCTTCTCACCCATTGTCAAGATCAGCCCTACTCTGTTGCCCAGGTGACAGGTGGGCCGGATCTCTCCAATGTTGTGTCAGACAAGATTAGTGGCCATCTCAGCATGGTGTCACAGATAGCAGTACATACCAGGGACTTCTGTATGGCTTTTGGTGGCATCATGGGCCTAAGGTATCAACACAGACCAAGCTGCCATAGGACCACAAATTCAGGCATGCATACCCCACTTGAACCCCTACCCCACAACCCTGGTACCAGCCTGAGCCCAAGTTCTCATGTGGCAGTGTTTGACATTCAGATAAGCATGTCTCCTTCAGCAACAGGGCCCTCAGATATCCACATGGTCTCTGGTCGAAGCCTGGACCACAGACATCTGCTTGGCCTTTGGTAGTAACTTGGGCCACTGACATTGGTACAGACCCAAGATTCAGCAAGACCACATACCCAGATGGTCTTTGGCAGCTGCTTATGCCAGGACCTCACCATGGACTCCTCATATCTGCCTGTGCTTCACCAACACTGAGTACACTTTTCTCCACAGTGTATGAATCCCTTGCCGACCTTCCACATTGGGTTCACCTCTAATTAAGGTATTTTATTTCAAATGAGACGTGGATACAGTTACAGCTCAGAGGTGAAAGATGCTACTACCTTCTAATCTGCAAGTCTGCTCTCCTGCCCATGAGTGTCCTCTTTTGTACTGGCTTGTGATTTGAGTCAACTCAAAATTTAACACAAAGGGAAATGGGCTAAGATCTAGAATGTTTGGCAACGAGGAAAGCCAAATCAGATGAGAAGTGCAATGAGCCAGTGAGGGGCCTGGAGTAGTGCATTCACACTGTCTCTCCAACTGCAGTGGTTCTCAGCCTTCCTAATGCTGCTAACCTTTAATACAGTTCCTCGTGTTGTGGTGACCCCATAACATTACTTGTGTAGCTATTTCATAACTGTAATTTTATACTGTTATTAATTTTAAGTAAACTTATTGGAGATAGGAGTTTGGCAAAGGGTCATGACCTCAGGTTGAGAAGTAAGGAACTGGAGTCTCAGACATGACTACAGACTTCCAGTTCACTGAGATGCAGCCAGTCACGGCTATGCTCATGGTGCCTTAGGGCAGACCTCAATGGTCCTTCACATTTGTGTCTTGTTATCTGCCTGAGGTACAGCCAATGGTATCTTGGCATTCTGCTCTCTTCAATCAAAGAGCAAAAATCTTCCGATAATAGAGTAAGGACTTTGGGGGATTTTAATAGAAGCAGTGACTTAATCCATATGTGTACCATCTAAGAACCTATATTTGAATCAGGCAACAGCACATATGCCCCGGAAGGGCTGCTGTATTTAGATCCCACATGTCACATTGTAACATGGGAAGAGACTTGTCCTTAGGGAGTCTTCCTGGGGGAAAAAAAAACTAAATACATTTGGTTCTTTATCTAATGTACATGGCTTCCTTTTTTTATTGTTGTTCTAAAATTGTTTTCTTTTTTTTAATTGGATATTTTCTTCATTTACATTTCTTTGTTTTCGATTTTTATTAGATTTTTTCTTCATTTACATTTCAAACACTATCCCTAAAGTCTCCTATACCCCCCCACTCTGCTCCCCTACCTACCCACTCCCACTTCTTGGCCCTGGCATTCCCCTGTACTGGGGCATATAAAGTTTGCAAGACCAAGGGGCCCCTCTTTCCAATGATGGCCAACTAGGCCATCTTCTGCTACATATGCAACTAGAGACATGAGCTCCTGGGGGTACTGGTTAGTTCATATTGTTGTTCCACCTATAAGGTTGCAGACTCCTTCAGCTCCTTGGGTACTTTTTCTAGCTTCTCCATTGGGGGCTCTGTGTTCCATTCAATAGATGACTGTGAGCATCCACTTCTATATTTTCCAGGCCAGCATAGCCAATTCACTTACTGTGTTGGTCTGTCCTTTCCCTCAAGGGTTGGAAGTCTGGATCTTTCTTTGAATAATACATTTTCTGGAAGGACCAGAATATATATATATATATATATATATATATATATATTTCCTGATAGACTAAAATCAATATTTTTGGCATGTTCAGTACATACAGCTTTCAAGACCTAATTAAAACTTTGAGAAGTCCTTTGTCCCTGTAGAATATAATCCAAATTTGCTTTGTGTTTAAATTCATGTAGTTGTTTTTCCCTACTAATTGAAGCCTGCCAACGGCCACTTTTTGGAAGATACTTGCTGAAGAAGGACTACTTATTTAAGTTTGTTCCAGATATTTGCACAGGTTACAATAATGTTTTGCGAACTATACATTGAATCTGAGAAGCTCTCGCTGTATGAATATTGAATCTCTCTAGGAAATAAACAGGAATGCATCTGAACTTTTAATAGACTTCCTTCCTCTACCTTTTTTTCCCGAGTTTATTTGTACTTTCTGTATATGTTTTTGTCAGCTGTGTGACAGTCTCTCTCCTTTTCAAAGTTGATACCCAGTCTGTCATTTGAATGACTGAAGCAGTCCACCAACACCATATATTTCCCATTTCCAAACTGTTACCTTCCCTATTTTTATATTTTAAAATCTAAATCTGGAAAACCAAGTTATCACTCTGGGAACTATTTATTTTTATTGCATTCTTATCAACTGTCAAAACAGCTGAATGCTAAACATTTGGTCAGTTGCCAAAACCAGCATTAGGAATGGGAAATGGAGACATAGAGCAGCCCATGATCTGAGCTATTAACCCTCAGGAATAAGCTTGGAACTAAAATGCTATTGCTTTCAAATGGTGTTTATTGAAAACAATCCATTAAGCTTAATTTCTATTTTTTCTCCCATGTTGGTCATGGAGAAGTTAACACGTAATAGTAATTATCTGGAAAATAAGAAAACATCTTCATCCTATTGACAACGGAAAATCTTTTGCCTTCTGTTTGAGGAACAGAAGAGAATTCAGTGTCATCAAAAGTATACATTTTGAGGTACTGTCCTTGAAGCAGGACCCAGCAGTATTAGGGAGTCACCAGGAAAGCCCGACCAGGGCTCAAGTTTCCAGTCTTCCATTGCAAGTGTTGAATAATTTATTCTCAACTGTCAGTTTCCAGCTCAAGATAATGTTATATAGAATGAGGGCACCAATAAGCTAGCTGGATCAGTCTTCTGTTTTTCCTGGGTCCAGCTCTCTCAGAATAGTAC
The DNA here is from genome assembly GCA_902729485.2 of Mus minutoides. Taxonomy (NCBI): domain Eukaryota; kingdom Metazoa; phylum Chordata; class Mammalia; order Rodentia; family Muridae; genus Mus; species Mus minutoides. The sequence continues at coordinate 10,444 of CACVCL010018779.1, read as the reverse complement.
ATAGTCATAAATCACTGTCTCACCAGTTTACAGTCATGAAGTCAGGCAAAAATACCAAAGCCTCTTTTGATCAGCATTATGTCTGCACTATCATGTGGATTTCTAATATTACTTTATACTCTGATAGATTTCTCCCATCAGTTTTTAATTGCTTAATTTTTGCATGGTTTTCTCTTAGATTAAGAAGAACATATTCCTTTTTTTGTTGTTGTTTGATTTTTTTTTCGAGACAGGGTTTCTTTGTATAGCCCTGGCTGTCCTGAAACTCACTTTGTAGACAAGGCTGCCCTCGAACTCAGAAATCTGCCTGCCTCTGCCTCCCAAGTGCTGGGATTAAAGGCATGCGCCACCACTGCCTTGCAGAAGAACATATTCTTTATGTGTGTGTGTGTGTATCTGTATATGACTATGTGTGCACACCTCCATATACAAACACAGATATACAAACAGAAATAGACACACATACAGATCTCATTTTTATATTAATTTATATGTACATGTGTATGCCTAATTATATATATTGCACAAGCATATGGGTACCCACAAAGTCAAAAGAAGGTATCTATTGCCCTATGGCTGGAGTTACAGGCAGTTGTGTGCCTCCTCATGTAAGTGCTGGGAACTGAACCTAAGTCTGTTGAAAAAGCAGTAAGTGCTCTTAACTGCTGAGCCATTTGCCAGCCAGATATATTCTCTCTCTTTTGTACTGGTAAATACTATAACCACAAGCTAAAGGATCAATATCATAGTGGTTTTGAATTACATTTTCTAGATAATTGATGTTGAGAATATTTCCAAATACTTCTTGATCATCTGTTTCTCTTCCTTGGAGAGAAGTCTATTTGAAATATTTTTAACACAAGTATGTGTTGCAGTGGATTTTTTTTCCTATCAGGTTATAAAGGTTCCTTAAATATCTTGACTGTTACAATCTTATGAGACACATGGTTTTTAAATGTCTTCTCTCAAGTCATAGGTTGTACTTTCATGTTGCTGAATGCTTCCTCTATGGCAGCAAATCTTTGTTTACTGGTAGGTGTCACTCTTGATGTCCTCACAAGTTAAAAGTGGCAATGTGGAATAACTTAGCAACTGCCTTTCTGTCTATTTAGTAAGGTAGCAGAAATAAGATTTTAAATGATATAGCTGAATTCCTGGAGTTTTAGTGTGGAAACCACCTCAAAATCTATCAGCCAATAAATAAATCAATGAATAAAATATTGTTCATCATTTAATTTTTTAAAAAGACTTATTCTATTTATTTTATGTATATGAATGTTTGCCTGCATGTATATACCTGCACTGTGTAAGGAGCAGGTGCCCATGGAGGCCCAAAGAGGACAGCAGATCCCTTAAAACTGGAATTATAGATGGTTGTGAGTTGGCATGTGGGTGCTGGAAATTGAACCTGGGTCCTCTTCAAGGGGAGCAAGTGCTCTGTTATTAAGTCTACCCTTGAGATCCTTATCCACATTTTAAAAAAGAAGATTCTGCCATAAATAATAACATGAACAAAACTAGAGGGTTTAATTCATATGTATAAGTGAGGTGAAATAGGCCTCCCAGAGGGCAGACATGCTAGACTCTTGTCTGTAAGCACACCATAGCATTATTAATAGTGTCAGGTCTTGGAACCTCCCCTTGAGCTGGGTCCCAATTTGGGCTGGTCACTGGACTACCTTTCCTCAGTCTTTTTTCCATCTTTGTCCCTGCAGTTCTTTTAGAGAGGAACAATTCTGGGTAAGAGATTTTGACTGTGGGATGGCAGCCCTATTCCTCCACTTGATGCCCTGTCTTTCTCCTGGAGGTGGACTTTACACCTCCCTCTACCCACCGTTGGGCATTTCATCTAATGTCCCTCCCTTTGAGTCCTGAGAGTCCCTCACCTATCAAGTATCTGGTACCTTCTAGAGGGTTCCCCAAACCTCCCGAGGTTACCTGTTTCCATTCTTTATGATGGCTCTCAGGGCTTCACTTCTGTCCCCCTGCCATACCTGTAATCATGTCCCCCCTTTCTCCTCCCTGTCCTCTCTCCCACCCAGATTCCTCTCTCCCTCTGCCCACCCCCATGATTGCATTCTTCTCCCTCCTTTGGGCTGAGAAAAGCATATTCTTTCTTCTTCTTTTTATTTTTCTCTTATTGGATATTTTCTTTATTTACATTTCAAATGTTGTTCCCTTTCCAGGTCTGCCCTCCAGAAATCACCTATCTCATCTCTCTCTCCTCTGCCTCTATGTAGGTGCTCCCCCACCCACACACTCCCACCTTTCATTTCACTCTGGCATTCCCCTACACTGGGTCATCAAACCCCTACAGGATGAAGGGATGCTACTTCCACTGAGGTCAAACAAGGCCATCCTCTGCCACATATGTGGCCAGAGCCATGGGTTCCTCCATGTGTAATCTTTGGTTGGTGGTCCAGTCCCCAGGAGCTCCAGGGTGTCTGGTGGTTGACACTGTTGCTCCACCCATGGGGTTGCAAACCCCCTCAGCTCCTTCAGTCCCTCATTTCATTCCTTTACAACTCAAATGATATCCCCCTTTCCTGTTATTGCTCCACAACCCCTTCTCCCACATGTGCCCTCTCCTCCATCGCATTTGTCTCTATGAGGGTGCTGCCCCACCTACCCACCCTCTTCCTCCCCTCTGATCCAGCATTCCCCTACATTAGGGCATCAAGGCTTCAATGGACCAAGGGCCTCCCTTCCCATTGATGTCAGACAAGGTCATCTTCTGTTACATATGTATTTGTAGCCAGGAATCCCCCCCCTGTACACTTCTTGGTCTAATCCCTGAGAGTATAGGTGGTCTGACCAGCTGACATTGTTCTTCCTATGGGGTTGCAATTCCCTTCAACTCCTCTAGTCCTTCTGTCAGCTCCTCCACCTGTGTGCCAGAGCTCAGTCTGATGGTTGGCTCCAAGCATCCACATCAGTATTGGTCAGTTGCTAGCAGAACCTTCCAATGAATAGCCATACAAGGTTCCTGTCAGCAAGTGCAAGAGCATATTCTTATACTTAAAATAGATCTGTTGTATGAAGCTTATATTTGTTTCTTTTCATTAAACCTGATAACCATCAGTTTTTAATCACATTATGTACTCCATAGTTATTGTGTTTGGACTTAAATGTTGCTATCTTAATATTTGTTTGTATTTATTTCCCTTGGCTTAACTTTTCCTTTATTATTATGATCATAGCTATATTTTTATTTCTCAACTCATTACATATTCCCTTATTACCATTTTGGTCATTACCATGGAAAATTTGATATATGCCCTTGATTTATTATGTTTTTTTTTAAATTAGCAATTTTTCACTTTCCAAAAATGCAAGGATTTGCTTAATTACTTTCACCCAGCTACCTAACACCCTAACACCTTACATCATACTACTTTATGCAACTTATTTCTATATATTAAACCTGACAAGATTTTTTGTTATTAATGAATTGTATAGTTATTATTCATGTTGACTTTTAAACATTCTTCCTTACATAATTTTGCTTATATTTTGGTATAGTTTGTTTAATGCTTGAAGAACAAATTTTAATGTTTTTAGGATGTTGCTGATTAAAAAAATTCTGACTTCTCACTTCCTTGAAAATTTTTTTCCTGTTTTTTTATTTTCAGCAAGTTATGTAAAGTGGAGGCCCCACAGACTTTTCTCCTCGTAGTGCGGCATGTTCATTGGTGTCCTCCAGCTCAGCTCATGGTTGGGTGGTCATGTTGGTAAAACTTACAGACATGGCTTCTATTATTCCTAGGAGATACAATCTCACAGCCAACACCTTGATCCTATGTATCTTACCATCTTTCTGCCTCCTCTTCCGCAATGTTCTCTGATCTTTAGGCATGGGAGTCTTTTGTAGATATAACTGCTGGGATTAGGCTCCACAGCTCTGAATTTTGACTGGCTATACTTGGTTTCTACTCTATACAAAAATGATAAGTGACCAAGGAAAGCTTGGGGTAGAAGAAGTAGCTTTCCTTAGAGGGGAATATATCAATGAGTTTTCTAATGCCATAAGCTCATACCTGTAAACATAGATTCCAGTAACATTACACAGATTGGGTATGTTATATGAGGAATATATGGGGATATATTTGGGTATATACATATATATTCAATAAGTCCATGAATTTGAATCATGGTAAGGCATTGGAGGGAGGAAAGGAAAAATGTAATTATACTATAAATATCAAAGATAAAATAAAAAAAATGATTTACTATTAAAGCAAAAAAGGATATTTGCTGCTGCAGGGTTCTTGTTTGGAAAATATTATTCTTCCTTACACTGAAACTCTTCCATTGTCTTCTGACTTCCGGTGCCTCTGTGAAACTGTTGCTCATCTATCTGTTGCTGCTTTTGTAGGGAATGTGTTCTTTTGGATCCACGCTGCTTTGAGGTTCCATTCTTTTCTTTCTGCAGGCAAGCACTCTTCCACTAATCTGTGTCCTCAATACTCTTGCTTCCTTTCAAGAGATTTATCTTCTGTGCCTTTGCTTCTCAGAATTCTTCCTATAATGTACCTTAGTGTTTAATTTGTGATTTTTAGTTCTTTAACCATGGACTGAAAAAATAAAGTTGAGTATTAAATTCAAAGTGAATGAGGTATAGCCCTTGTTTGAACAGTTATTCAGAGACAATGAGTATAAAAGACATCTTGGCACAGCTTCAGATTTTTTTAAGTGGGTTGAATAAAACAATTTTGTTGGGTAGAAAATGGTATTAAAGTTATGCTGAATTACAATTGCCTTGCTTTTAATTACCTTTTGAAAGTAACAATGATCAATTTCTTTAAAAATTAAATTGATCTGTAGCTCCAGGGAGTTGAATGTTTGGATGATAACAGAATTTCCTTTCTTGTTTGTGTCTATTGACAAGCCTGTCTCTTTAATAAAACACAGAGAGTCTGACTTTGTCCCTTGATGAAGTTGATGCTGTTTGTATTAACTTCCTTAGTTCAGAGAGATGTTGTGCTCACTATTTGTTTCCTCATACACAATAGCTGTGCCTGTTCCTTGGCCTACCTTATGCCATCTGCCTCTAGTAATAACCACTAAGTATCAGATGATCAGTGCTATTCCTGCCCAACCCCCAGTGTCCCTTCCATCCTCTGGGGAGGGAGTAGAAAGCACTGCCCCAGGTCTTATTATTTCAACAGAGTAGGCAATTAATGCCAGGACTTCTCAGCTCATCTTCTGATTATCCTTCCCAAAGGATAGAAGGGCTCTGTTTCATCTCTACAGAGAAGTAGAGATACCAGCCAAGGGCCAGAATTCTTTCTGAGAGTTCTACAACTTTCAAAAGGAAAACCTAAGGCAATGAGCTTCTCTACAAGCTGGATTCCTTTTTAGTAGTTGTCATCTGCTTCTGTTTTCTGTTTTGTTTTGATCAGGTCTTTGAGCTTTACTTTAAGATCAATGAGACTCAAAGGAGAAACAAATTAATTTTCAGTTACTTTATACTTTTATCTGGAATTGTTGAAGACAACAAACTCCTCAAACTTAGTGCTATACAACCCAGTATACTCTCATTATCCAGGATAAGGTCTTTTTTATTAAATTATTTTATTTATTTACATTCCAAATGTTGCCCCCCCCCCCCCAGCCGGACATGGTGGCGCACGCCTTTAATCCCAGCACTCGGGAGGCAGAGGCAGGCGGATTTCTGAGTTGGAGGCCAGCCTGGTCTACAGAGTGAGTTCCAGGACAGCCAAGGCTATATAGAGAAACCCTGTCTCGAAAAAAACAAAACAAAACAACAAAAACAAACAAACAAACAAATGTTGCCCCCCTCACTCCTAGTCCTCCTTTACTGAGTTCTTCACACCAACCTCCTCCTCTTTGCTTCTGAAATGGTGTTCCTCCCACTTATCCACACACCCCACCTGAGTCCTTCCAAGCATCCACTTTCTCTGGGACATTAATCTATAGGATTAGGCACACAATCTCCCACTGAGGCCAGGCAAGGCATTCTGAGCATACAAACTAGCCCATGTATGCTCTTTGGTTGGTGGTTTGGTCTCTAGGAGCACTGAGCGGTCTGGGTTAGTTGACTCTGTTGGTCTTCCTATGGGATTGCCATCCCCTTCAGTTCCATCAATCCTTCCCCTAACTCTTCCATAGGGTTCTACAATCTCTAACCAAAGTTTGACTGTGGGCATCTGTGTCTGTCTTAGTCGGGTGTTGGTGAGCCTCTCAGAAGATAGTCATATTAGGCTCCTGTCTGCAAGCATAACATGGCATTAGTAATAGTGTCAGGATATGGTGTCTGTGTAGAGATGGATCCCACATTATTCCAGTCACTGGATAGCCTTTCCTTCAATCTTTTCTCCATTTTTGTCCTGCATTTCCTTTAGACAAGAATAATTCTGGATCAAATTTTTGAAGATTTGTGGACGATACCATTCCTCAACTGGGTGCCATGTCTATCTTTTGGAGGTGGTCTCTTCAGGTCACATAATGTAACTGTCAGACATTTCAGCTAAGGTTATCCCCATTGAGCCCTGGAAGCCTCTACTTCCGAGGTGTCTGAGATTTTTGAGAGGTTCCCCCTCATACATACCTGCTCCCAAAGTTGTTTATTTCCACTTATTTTCTGGGTCCTCTGGGCTTCTCTTCTGTCTCCCCTACCCCCTACCTGATCCTATCCACATGTTTACCTCCCCTTCCCCTCTCCCAACCAGGTCTCTCCATCCGTCTGCCACCCATGATTATTTTGTTTTCCTTTATAAGTGGGATTGACTTATTCATACTTGGGTTTTCCTTCTTGTTAATCTTCATATGGTCTGTGAGTTGTATCATGTGTTTTTTTGTACATTTTGCTAATATCCAGTTGTCAGTGAGTACATACCATGGATGTCCTTTTGGGTCTGGGTTACCTCACTCAGGATGATATTTTCTAGTCCCATCCATTTGCCTGCAAAACTCATTATGTCCTCATTTTTAATAGCTGAATAGTATTCTATTGTATAAATGAACTACATTTTTCCATATCCATTCTTTGGTTGAGGGACATCTGGGTTGTTTTCAGGTTCCAGCTATTACAAAGAAGGCTGCTATGAACATAGTGGAGCATGTGACCTTGTGTTGTGGTGGAGTATATTTGGGGTATATGCCCTGGAGTGGTATAGCTGGGTCCTCAGAACTATTTCTAATTTTCTGAGGAACTGCCAGATTGATTTCTAGATTGGTTAGACCAGTTTGCAATGCCACCAGCAATGGAGAATTGTTCCTCTTTCTCCCTGTAATCCATGGTATAAACAAACTCAAAGAAAAAAAATCACATGCTCATCTCATTAGATACTTAAAAAAACCTTTGACAAAAGAATACAACACCCCTTTACATTAAACATCTTGAGAGATCAGGAATCATGGCACATGCCTAAACATAATAAAATCAATATAGAACAAAGCAACAGCCAACATTAAATTAAATGGAGAGAAACTGGAAGCAATCCCACTAAAATCAGGGACAAGACAAGGCTGCCCACTCTGCCTCTATCTATTCAATATAATATATAAAGTTCTAACTAGAGCAATCAGACAACAAAAGGAGATCTAGGGGATACAAATTGGAAAAGAAGAAGTCAAGGTATCACTGGTTGCGGATCATATGATAGTATATATAAGTGACCTTAAAAATTCTATGAGAGAACTCCTAGAGCTGATAAAGAACTTCATCAAAGTGGCTGGATACAACATTAACTCAAACAAACCAGGATTCTTACTTTATACAAATATAAATGGGCTGGGAAAGAAGGTAGGAAAGCAACACCCTTCACAATAGCCACAAATAATGTAAAATATATTGGTATAAATCTAACTAACAGGTGAAAGACTTGTATTACAAAATCTTCAAGTCTCTGAAGAAAGAAATCAAAAGACCTCAGAAGATGGAAAGCTCTCCCATGCTCATGGATCACAGAATTAAAATAGTAAAAATGGCCATTTTTCCAAAAGCAATCTGTAGATTGTTTTTGCAATCCCCATCGAAATTCCAACACAATTCTTCATAGACATGGAAAGATCAATTCTCAATTTTATATGGAAAAACAAAAATGCAGGATAGAAAAAATACTTCTCAAGAATAAAAGAACTTCTGGGGGAATTACCATCCCTGACATCAAGCTACACTTCAGAGTAATAGTGATTAAAAAAAAAAAAAAAACACGCATGGTATTTGTACAGACAGACAAGTTGATCAATGGAATAGAATTGAAGACCCAGAAATAAATCCACACATCTATGGATATTTGATCGTTGTCAAAGAAGCTAAAACCATATAGTGGAAAAGAGAAAGCATTTGCAACAAATGGTATTGGTCTAACTGGTGGTATGCATATAGAAGAATTGACCCATATTCATCACCTTGCACAAAGTTCTATTCTGAGTGAACCAAGGACCTTAGCATAAATACAGGTACACTGAATCTAATAGGAGAGAATGTGGGCATAGCCTCAAACACATTAGCACAGGGGAAATTTTCCTGAATAGAACACCAATGGCTCAGGCTCTAAGATCAACAATTGACAAATAGGATCTCATGAAACTGAAAAGCTTCTGTAAGCAATGGACAGTCAATATGACAAAACAACAACCTGCAGATTCATTAGTCCCTAACCCTACATCTGATAGAGGGTTGATATCCAAAATATACAAAGAACTCAAGAAGTTAGACTTTAAATAAACCACATAATTCAATTTAAAAATGGGGTACAGAACTAAACAGAATTATCAACAGAAGAATCTTAAATGGCCTAGCTGACAACCACTTAAACATCCTTAGTCTTCAGTGAAATGCCAATAAAAGCAACCCTGAGTTTCCAACTTACTCCAATCAGAATAGCTAAGATAAAACAACAACAACAACAACAACACCAAAAAAACCCTCAAGGACAATATCTTATACAGCCATACCATCTAACAAAAATCAGAACATTCACATTGCAAGAGTACTACTAAGTCAGACTTTCTGTCTCAGCTCCACTAGTTTTTTGTTTTGTTTTATTTTGTTTTGTGTGTTGTATAATTGATTTGAGAGTGGCTGTCTTATGTATCAAAAAATGCTTTATAGAACTCCAAGACACAAATCATCAAAGACTAATAGTAACATACTCTCTGTGATATGATAAGCAGTAATGTCTCCAGCTATCCTTGTTAAACATCTCCTATAGGATAAAGTTATCCTAGAATGAGATCCATCATGCTAACTCCATTTTCTGACTTCTTTCGATTGTACACTGTGGCAGGATTTTTCCTATCCAGTTACATTAAAATATTAGTACATCAAGAGGCCTGTGATTGGACAGGGAGAAGGGAGGCAGAGCTAAGAGTTGTAGGGAAAGGGAGCAACACAGGAAAGAGGGAGGAAACAAGATGAAGACTGATGGACAGGAAGGTTCAGATTCTGCATGGCATTAAATAGCCACAGGTAGATACATTATTATAAAGGATAAAATAATTGGGGTAACTTACCTAATCTAAGTGGGCCACTTCTATCATCAATTGGCTCTGAAATTATTGTATGGGCATATTGTGAATTAAGAATTTATTGATACAAAAACTTGACTGGTGAATTATAAGTTTCAAGAGTTTTGTTTTACTGGGTTACTGGAATGTGGGACCACCAAACATAGGGGTTTATGTCTGAAAAGGTACAGTGGCTATGGGACAAGCAAACCGGAGCTGGGAAGAGTTCGATTGGTCTCTGCTGAGGTTAGTCTAGAGGTAGAACTGGTAGGACTGCACTAGGGGAGAGAGTTGCCAGCAGTAGCTCCAGAACTTGCCAGTCTGTTTTAATATTTCCTGCAGCAGTATACATTTTCACATGTACTTTTAATAGTTCTTCTTTTTAATAGGGATATTTTTGTCACTTGCTGTATGTAGTTCTATGCAATCTGTACAGTGTACTTGTCATAATCATGCAACAGAACTCTTCTCATCACACACACAAAAGAAACTATTTTTACTCAAGATTTCCCTGTTAAGCCTATTGCCTATTTCTAACTCTAGGCAACTATTTATTTTTTCCATATTTACAGTTTGTTTCTGGAACTGTGTGTGTGTGTGTGTGCACAAGTGACTAATGGAAGGAGAATTAACCTTTCCTAGAGATAAGTCCCTTATTGGTCATCTAATGTAAAGTGGTTAGCCCTGAGACCATATGCATATAAACATCAAGAGGTTTTTATTTATCTTAACTGCTATTTCATGTATGATTAAACAGCAGTCCATTTAATATTTACTTGTTAAATGATTAACAGAAGAACTGAGCATATGTGTAAAATACTTTAGATGGTATAGCAGTCACTTTAAATAATGCCAAAAGACTGATGATCACTTTTGAAACTAGGTGAAAGTTCCATGAAGATTCATTATAGAATTTGTCTTAGGCTTGTATCTATTTTAGCTTCAAGGGGCAGGAAAGATGGCTCAA